>JAOQML010000001.1:21705654-21721271 GCA_027568935.1 Erythroxylum urbanii
TGCCTTTCAGGTAATTCCCGTGGAAAAACTGGTCAAAGGGCGCTTCCAAGACAACTTAGATTTCATTCAATGGTTTAAGAAGTTCTTTGACGCTAACTATGATGGGAAGGAGTATGATCCTGTGGAAGCTCGACAAGGCCAAGATGCTCTTCCCCCGCCAGATCCTGGTGAACAGATCTTCAACCTGCCCAAGAAGTCTCACCATGCAAATTCTCCGACTGCAGGTAATTTGCATCTTAGAGAATTCCATTTCCGTCTCTGAAGACAATTAAACACTGTGATATATTTTACATAAATACTAGTTAAAAATTATTTTTTGTATAAGTAATAATATGTAAATATGATAAATTAAAAATTAAACTATTTAATGCTTACCTAATTTATGGTTTTCTAATTCTTGATCATCCTCTTATGACATAGTTGTCCATGTAGAGCAAAACTCGCCATGTTTATACTCCATTATCTTTAGAGGAAAATTTTAAAAGAGAGGGATGTGATGGAATTATGGGTAAGCATCAAAAATTTTGACGAGAATTTTGAAATACAAGGGTTTTAGGGGAATTGGTTGAACTAGACAAGTGTTTGGGGTCTTTTACCCATATTATATATATGTATACATATGTACAAATGGTTAGTGGACTCAGACCGTTCAAAACTTTCACCTTAACAAATAAGTTAAGTCTTCTTGTATAGCTTATTGTTTCAACTTCGAAAGAATCTTATCAAAGAATATCTTATGTAAAAAGTAAACAAGAAATTAAACTTCTCTCATTAGCAGCATGTTTAAAAAAAAAAAAAAAACTGACCTAAATCCTTTTAGGATAAGAAGTTGTAAAAGATATGAAGACAGCATTACCTTTCCTCTACACTTTCAGTTCAAGAAATTTATTTCAATCAGTGCTATCTTAACATGTAAATGCATCAGATATCTGTCTGTTGTTAGTCCATGAAATAAGCAATACATACAGAGATCATAAATCCTTTTATGATAAGAACTTGTAAAAGATATGAAGACAACAATACCTTTAAACTTTCATTTCAAGAACTTTATTTCAGTTAGTAAATCCATAAAACAAGCAGTGCATACAAAAGTCAATATGTATAATAATCTTGATCCATGCATCTACACATTAAAACAATAAGAAACTCGAAAACAACTAGTACCTTTATTATGAAAAATATTATTGCTGCTTAAAACACTTTCGGCTATGACAACACCGCTGCAAAGGAAATATAACAATAAGAAATGTCGGCATTACGCTCAAAGATAAACAATATTTGTCCTGATTGAAATGTAAGAAAATAGGACCAGCCAAATATAATGATTCAAATTATTCAACACTATTCTCCCAACTTTATTCACTTGAGTGCTTACATGAATAACCTAGTCTGAAGCAAAGGTACAAATGCAGCTCATTTTCAAATGAATAGAAAGGCAGGTATAGGGTAAGAGCATACTTTGGAAACTATGGTCAAATGTCACGTTCAAACACAAGATCTTAAATGTTAAAAGATTTAAAAGCCAAGAAAATAGATGATAGTGGCTCGTTGAAATATACAGCTTCAAATAAAGGTTTCATTCGACTGTAACACAACAATTGCTTTCAACATTTCACAATCTAGTGAACTTTTATTAATGGGCATAGCAAGGGATTTTAACCATTCTAGTAAGTCAACTAATTGGTAAGTTTTACAAATTAAACAAGAAGATTAATTAATTAGTTCAAATATAAATGAAAAACTATTAAGAAGGGACACATACTAAAAGCTATTTATTAAAGAGGAACATTTGAATCTAACTTAAATGAGGACACATATTGAACTTATTTATCAGCAAGGACTAATTAGATGACCTATTTACCCCTTGAAACAATTTTAGAATAAATAATCGATAGTTGCAAATATATAATATAGTCGATTAATAGAAACTATAATATCGGTCTTCCTTTCCACTTGACGAGAAACTGTCGATATCCAATGTTTTGTGGCTACAGTTTGTTCATCAAGAACATCCTCTATTTCCTCTTTAAGATAAGGAGTAGCCGAAAGTCTTATAGCTACAATAGGGGATTGCTCATCTTGTCCATGATAAATAGTTAAGTCCGCAACATTAAAGATAGGACTTACTCCATGTCACTTATTCCAAAACATAAGCAGTATCGGTTATCTTCTTAATGATCTTATAAGGTCCAATATTTCGTGAATGGAGTTTCTTATATTTCCCTTTTTGAAAACACTCCGGACGAATCTTAACCATCACCATATCCCCTTCATTGAATTCCATCAATCAACGATGTTGATTAGCATGTTCTTTATAAGACAAATTGCCAGTTATTATTGTTTGTCATATCTCATCAAAAATGTCCCTTATGTGTTGTGTAAAACCTTCAGCTTCAATACTAACTCGTGTTGTTTATGGTAAAGGAACCAAATCAATAAGATTACTTTCAATAAGCTTACTTGGTTAAACTCCTAAAACTATCTCAAAAGGGTTCTTCCTAGTAGACCTATTTATAGAACTGTTGTATGCAAATTCTACCATAGAAAGAATTAGGTCCCAATTTTTCACATTGTCTTCAACCAAATATCTTAACAAGTCCTCCAAGCTTCTATTCAACACCTCTATTTTTCCATCGATTTGGGGATGGAAAGAACTTGAAAATTGAAGCTGAGTGTTTAATGTTTTCCATTGAGTAGTCAAAAAGAAACTCATAAACTTTACATCACGATCAGAGACAATGGTTAAAGGCAATCATGGAGATGTATAACCCCTCTGAAGAAAATTTTAGCAATATGGACAACATCATAAGTCTTGACCAATAAATTTGCAAATGGTTTCATAAGTAAATCACATGGCTTATCCACAACATAGGCATCAAGAAGATACATATTCCTGCTTCTTATAGTCAAACTTACCATCATTACTGAATTTTGACTTTGCAAGTACACTCACAGCTTCTCCTTTATTCCTATGTTGTACTAATTGCATATCTTCATTCAAGTCTACTTCACTTTCATCAGCCATTACAACACAATCTTCATCAATAACACCAATGATATATCATCAAGTTTTGAACCAACAAGCTTCCTAGGTACTTGCTAGTTAATCTTTTCAGCTTCATGTTTTGTTATTTTAACTTGTCCTATTCTTTCAACTTGTTGCACTGTTGTTTCAACTAATTGTTTAAGTGTTTGAACTTCTTGTTCTATTTTTCTTCCTCTTTAACGCTTTGATCATCTACTACTATCACTCTCCATGTCATGGTCATCTTTCATTGTCAAACTCTCCATATCATCAAGAATTTGAGCACCTTCTACATGTAAGCTCAAAGAATCAAATTGATCTACTAAATTTGAGGAATCAAAATCAGTACATGATTTTTCAGCAATGATTTTCCTACATGTAGTGTATTGTTGATCAATATCAGTCCCTTCTTGTTTATTACCATATTCTCCATGTTCAACATCAAGTATAGGTTATTGGTTGGTATAATTTTTTTTTTGGTAGGAGTTTTGACTTTTAGGAAATGTAGGTCAAGGTTGTCTAGCCTCTCCAAAATTTGTCGAACATGTTTTCTTATGGGAGTTGTTACATATAAGTTGGTTTTCGGGGATCATTGATGCCTAATTTTTTTTTGCAATATTTAGAAGTTTTTCATCTCGCTCTAAGTCGCTGAATATTCTTCAATATGTGAGTTCCCCGAATGGAATTGAAGGTAGCTTAGCTCAGGTTAGAAATTGCCTTGACCCCAACTCTAGTAACAACAATACTAGAAGAAAAAAAAGGCAAAGCATCGCTAATGTGATTGTAGATTTGGAATGTTAAGGCTTGAATAGCCCGAATAAGCAACTAGCACTCAAGGTCTTTCTTGGACTTAAGAAAGCTTATTTTGTTGGTCTCAAAGAAACTAAAATAAAAGAAGATTAGTACCATAGAGGACTTAGTGTTTTGCAAAGAGGATGGACTACAATTAGCAATCATTCAGCTTAGTTTTTTTTGCAAAGAGGGTAGACTACACTTAGCAATCATTCAGCTCATCTCAATGGCAGAGTCGTATCCTCTAATCCCTCTATCATCCATTTATCAAACTAGTACTACTCTGATCAACTCAATCATTGCAAGGTGACTCTTAAGAGATTACAATTTACCCCTGGCTATTATTGTGGTATATGTTGCAAATTGGGAATTCCAGAGAACTAGACTATGGACTGGCTTGCAAAGGCTTGGATCTAGCATTACGTCCCCATGGATCCTAGTAGGGGATTACAATTGTACTCTCTCCCCTTCTAAATCACAAGGTAGTTTGCATTTTCAACACTCTAGCTTTCATTAATTATCTAACCTGACAGTTAGTCTGAGCCTAATGGACCTAAGATACACTGGTCCCGTTTTTACATGGAACAATCACTAGAGTGGGGTGAGATTCATTCAGAGGAAGCTTGAAAGGTAACTGGTGAATAGATCCTGGCTTAACCAATTCCCTGATAGTCAAGCTTCCTTTGGTAACTTTCTCTTTTTATACCATACTCCTATTTTGACGAAGCTTAACCATCTAGCAATAAAAATAAGATCTCCACTCAGATTTTTTAATTCTCTCCTCCATCATTCTGAGCTAAGTCTGATTGTTGACAATGGACTAAGGACTAGGTGTACTGGCTCGCAAGCATACAAATGTGCTAAGAAATTAAAAGAGATCAAAGCTAGGTGCATCCATTTGCTGAAAGGTAATGTTGATCTAATGAGGAATGACGAGTAGACTTTGATCATCTTAATAATGCTCAGAAGGCCTTTTCTGAAGGCTATTGAGGTAGCTGAGCTGAAGAAATATGAATCTCTAGAAGCTTACAACTCCTAGTTAAAAGTCTAGAATTTGATGGCCACAGGAGGGAGATAGGAACTCAAGATATTTTCATTATATGACACAAAATAGAAGAAACAAAGGAAGAATCTTCTCATTCAAGAATTAAGATGGGAACATAGTGAATAAACAACACCAGCTCAAAGAATTGGCCTATAGCATGCTACAATGTGATTTACAAACTAATATCCAACATACCAACGAATAGATTGAAGAGGAGACTACTGAGCTTATTAACCCTTGTCAGGGTGCTTATGTGAGTGGATGAAGCATAGAGGACAATATTATTCTTGCTCAAGAGCTTTTCAAAGGATACAATGCCAACAAGCATATTAACAGCTATGCATTAAAAATTGATTTTACCAAGGCTTTTGATTCAATTAATTAGAATTTCTTACTAAATACTCTTCAAGATACTGGTTTTCTTAGCCGGTTCATTGGATGGATTCAAGCTTGCGTTTCCTCAGTATCCTATTTTCTTATAATCAATGGGAAGCCTTTAGACCTTTTTAAAGGAGCTCAAGGTTTGAGATAAGGTAATCACTTGTCTCCTTACCTTTTTGCAATCATAATAGAAGAGTTGAACATGATTATCTCTTTGAATACAACAAGAAATCCTAACTTCAAGTACCATCACAGATGTGGCAAGTTAAAGATCTCTTAACTTTGATTTGCGGATGATCTTTTGCTGATATGTGAAGAATATGTGAATAAGAGATGTTTGCTCTATATCATATTTCTTAGAGAATGTGGTACATATATACATGAATAGGGGATACCGAATAGGATAGAGAATCTATACAAATAAAGGAAATAATTCTAAAATAATGCTATCTAATCAATATAATCACAATATTATGTGATAATATCGTATATTGACCACACTCCCCCTCAAGTTGGATCATAGATATCAATCATGTCTAACTTGTTAATACATTCTTCAAATACTTGTCTTTGATGTCCTTTGGTAAATACATTCGCGGTCTACTTCTCCGTTGGTACATAAGTCAGGCATATTGTTCCGTCTTCTATCTTTTCCTTGATGAAATGTCAATCAACTTCAACATGTTTTGTTCTCTCATGGTGGACTGGATTGTTTGCCATGCTTAGGGCTACCTTGTTATCACAATAATGTTTTATAGGTGACTCAAAAATGATTTCCAATTCTGTCAGCACTCTTTTCAACTAGAGACACTCACAAATTCTTTTTGCAACTGCTCTAAGTTCAACTTCTGCACTACTCTTGGCTACCACCTTTTGCTTCTTACTTTGCCACGTGACCAGATTTCCCCACATGAAAGTGCAATATCCAGTGGTTGATCGTCTATCCTCTTCTGAACTTGCCCAATCTGAATCAGTATATATTTCAATTGTTCTTTGATCTCCCTTTTTGACTAATAATTTTTTCCCAGGAGTACCCTTTAGATACCGTAAGATCTTATAGACCGCCTCAAAATGCTACTCTTTGGTGCATGCATGTAGCGACTTACAACACTCACGGTGAAAGCAATATCTGGTATAGTACGAGACAAATAAATTAACCTTCCCACTTGTGTTGGTATTCTTCACAGTTAACCAGTTTTTCTTCTTCCTCAAACTTTGTACTTTCAATAGGAGCGGTGCTGGGTTTACATCCTAACATTCTTGTTTCTTTCAAGAGATCAAGAATGTACTTCCTTTGTGAGATGTAAATCCCTTTCTTTGATCTAGCTACTTCCATGCCTAAGAAATACTTCATTTCTCCTAAGTCTTTACCTTCAAACTATTTCCTTAAAGCTGACTTGAGTCTTGTAATTTCCTCTGCATCATCACCAATTACAACAATACATACACAATCAAAATTGTCTTCTTACCTTCTCTAATTCTAAAGAACATTGTATGATCAGATTGAGCTTTTGTGTATCCTTCTGTTTTCAGGACTTTTGGCAAATCTTTCAAACCAAGCTCGTGGTGATTGTTTCAGCTCATATAGGGATTTTCTTAGTCTGCAGACTCTGTTTCCTACTCCTTCATTATCAAACCCTGGAGGAAGTTTCATATATACTTCTTCCTTCAATTTGCCATTCAAGAAGGCATTATTAATGTCAAGTTGTTGAAGGGCCAATTGAAGTTAGCAGCTACAGATAGCAGTAGTCTGATAGTGTTTAATTTTGCCACAGGTGCAAATGTCTCCTTGTAGTCCATCCCATAGGTCTGAGTATAGCCTTTTGCTACCAATCTCGCTTTACACCTCTCAATGGAGCCATCAGCCCTATATTTGACTGTGAATATCCGCCTACACCCCACCGGTTTCTTCCCTTTTGGCTAATCAACTTCTTCCCACGTTTCATTTTTTTCTTCAAAAAACTGCTTCCCTCCATTCTGGAACTTTAAGAGCTTCTTGGATATTATTGGGAATGTCAATTATGTCTAGATTAGCAATAAACGCTTTATATTGAGAAGATAGAGCATCATAAGAGACAAACCTCTCAATCAGGTGCATGGTACATGATTTAGATTTCTTCCGTAAAGCGATTGACAGTTCTAGATCTGCATTGTCTCCTTGTTCCTTTGTATTACTACTCTGAGCTTCTTCAGCAGGAACCTACATTGGTTCAGAGATTGGTATAGCTTCAGGAACAACGAGTGTACTACTTGTTTTCTTCTTCCAAGAGTACAATTCGAGTGTATTGTCAGGCATGGCTACTTCTATATCAGAATTTGTTTCTATAGGAGGTCCATTGGACATAGGTGTTAGGGTAGGTTCAAGAATAGATGTACAAGGAGGTTCAGGCACACATGTACACGGCTGAGATTCATCAACAAACTCACTCCAATACTCCTCCTAAATCGAAGACTTGGGAAAGAAGGGATCTGCCTCAGAAAAAGTGACATCACAACTAACAAACAACCTTTTTGATATAGGATCATAACACTTATAACCTTTTTGTGTAGCAGAGTAACCCAGGAACACACATTTTTTGGCTCTAGGATCAAGTTTGTTGTGTGAATAACTGCGAATAAAGATTGTACACCCGAAAGTTTCAGAGGAAGGTTAGTTTCAAGATGGGCAGTAATATGGATTTCTTGAAATTTTTGAAGAGGTGTTTTTAAAGAAAGGACACGACTAGGCATTCGATTAATTAGGTAGGTTGTAGTAAGGATAGCATCCCCTCAAAAAAAATTTGGAACATTGCTAGTGAACATCAAGACCCTAGCCACTTCAAGAAGGTGTCTATTTTTCTGCTCAGCAATCCCATTCTGTTGAGGACTATTGACACAAGTACTTTTGTGGACAATTCCATGGTTTTGTAAGAATGTATGAAAATTCTAATTAAATATTCAGTATCATTATCAGTATAAAGGACTTGAATACTTGTTTGAAATTGATTTTTTATCATATGATAAAAGTTAATGAACAAAGTAGGGACTTTAGTTTTATCCTACAAAAGAAACACCCAACACAAACGAGTATGATCATCAATGAATGTAATGAATCACTTTGAATTCGTTCTATTAGTGACACGAGATGGCCCCAAAAATCACTATGGATAAGTGAAAAAGATTTTGTGGGTTTGTATTCACACCTTGTAAAAGAAGTTCTTTGATGCTTAGCAAACTCACACGCATCACATTGAACACAGAAATCTTTATTTATTGGAATATTTGGAAACAATCGTGACATATACTAGAAGTTTGGATGACCTAACCTTTTATGGCATAGTAATAGTTCATCATTCTTAGGGACAATCACAAAATTATCCAAACTATAAGGAGTAGACTGACTTTCTTCATCTTCAAATTAGTACACTCCATCTATCTCTTTAGCACTGCCAATCATCTTCCCCGATGATAGGTCCTGTATGACACAATGAGTAGGGAAAAAATGAGCACTACAATGAGCTTCTTTTGTCAATTTACTAACTGAAAGGAGGTTACAGTCTAGATTTGGAACATGTAGAACAGAATTTAATTTCATGGAATTTGTTACTTTCATATCTCCTTTTCCTGCAACCGAAGAAGAATCACCATTTGCTACCTTAACCTTTTCATGCCCAGCACAAGGAAAATACGAATGAAAGATGTTATAGTCATCTGTCATATGGTCTGATGCTCCAGAATCAACTATCCATTTCTTCCTACTGCATGAAGATAAAAAAGCTTGTATGATATTACCTCTCATAATAGCATTGATATCTGTACTTGTCTTCTGTTGGTGGCTGTCATTTTGGAGATTCTTTAGTATTTCCAATAATTTCCCTAGTGAAATATTCAGCTTACCAGCTTGTTGTTTCTGATTATCTTCAGATTTTTCTGTTCCCCCTTCACTAGATACTTGATAGCCTCGTTTTTTTCCTTTTTGTGGTTTCCAATCTGGAGGCTTTCCATGGATGTCCCCGTATGTGTCTTTGGTGTGACCACTTTGTTTCCAGTGATCACACCACTTCTTCTGACCCTTCTTACTGGATTCACCAAGAGACATCAATGCAGACACTTCACTCGTAGGAATTGAAGACTTTTGACTCTTCTTTTAGCATAATTTTCCTCCTTGCTACTTCGCCCCTAACTTTAGAAAAAACTTCTTTAGTTGTTGGTAGAGGAATTCTACTTAGGATTCTGCCACAAACATCATCCAATTTTTTGTTAAGACCAGCCAAAAATTCAAAGACTCTTTCCTTTTCAATTTTCTGGTTGTACATCACAACATTTGCACTTCCACTCTTCGTCCGACAGAAGGTCAAGTTCCTGCCATAATGCTACCATTTCGACCCAATATTCTGTAACTTCTCTGTCACCTTGCTTCATTTACCACAGCTTTGTTTTTATCTCGTAGATTTGCGATGCATCCTCTCTGTGACACCCCCTCCCAGATTTCTCGAGCTATTGGCAAAAACATGAAGGTACGTTTGATCAACGGTACCATGGCGTTGATAAGCCATGATGAGACCATGGAGTTGTCTTATCTCCCATTGTCGCGCAGCTTGCAAGTTCATTGGGTCTGGAACATTTCCATCTCTGACAATAAAACTCAACTTCCTGCATCCTCCAATGACGAGCTTCATAGCTTAAGAAGACTCCCAATAGTTCGTTCCATTTAGTTTGTCAGAGACGATGACAACCGAAGCTCCTTTAAGACCAAAGGTCATCGACAACTGACCTCCAGTCTAGTTTGGATTTGTCGTGGAGGATCCCTCAAGATTGGAAGCCATTTCTTGACTTGCCGGGTTTGACTCCCCAGTTTCACTATCTCTTTCACGTGGCTCTGATACCATGTGAATAAGAGTTGTTTTGCTCTATATCATATTTCTTAGAGAATGTATGTAGTACATACATACATGAATAGGGGAGACCGAATAGGATAGAGAATCTATACAAATAAAGGAAATAATCCTAAGATAATGCTTATCCCTAAGATAATGCTATCTAATCAGATTACAATCAGATTATCACAATATTATGTGATAATACCGTATCTTGACCACACTAATCGACAGTGGGCTTCAAAGGGTGTTGAGACACTAGAATAGGCAATAGGTCAAGATGCCTGGGTATCCAAATTGTGGAGACCTCCGGTTGCTCGTCCTTTACCAATAATCTTCTTCGTCATGAGATCCTAAAAAGGACAATGATCAGGAAAGAATGAGATAAAATAGTTTAAGTCATGAGTGAGTTCACTACCAAATAGTAAATTAAATGAGATATGTGTAAGACAAAGGATAGTGATAGTAATGGAGTAGGATTAATAGTGCCAGAACCAATAACAGAGGAAGGAGATCCATCTGCTAAGGTAACATAGGAAGAAGATGAGTGTTTCTGGAAAGTAGAAAAGAGATTGGGATTGCCTACCATATGATTTGAGCCATCAGAATCAATGACCCATTGGGAGGAAGATAGAGTGAGATGAATCTTCCAATGCTTCTTGGTACTAGGTGAATTTGGCAAATTCTTCTACAGAAACTGTAATGGTCTTTTCAACAAGTGAGCTAGATGGCGTAATAGCTGCTACTTGTGGTGCGAGTTTTATGATTTTTATTTTGTAATTTTCTACAAAAGTGTTTGGTGTGACCCAGTTCAAGACAATATTGACAAATGATTCCTCCCGTATCTTCATCCCAATGTATTGTTCTTCCTTTATTGGTATTCCTCTAGGATGATTTTTGATAACTGGTATTCTAACTCATAAGAGCACTAGAGGTCTAAGTAGCGGGGGAGCAACCAAGGTGCTATTGTCTATACAAAGTATCCAAGTAAAGACTTCATGTAGGGAGGAGATTTTAAAGCTAGAAAGAATCTAAGACCTAGCAATCTCAAACTACGAGTTAAGTCCAGCTAAGAAATGATGGCCATTTGTTCTCATTGGGTTTGTTGGACTTTAAATGGTAACAAAACATTTAATTCTTCGCAAATCTTTTTGAAATTCATAAAATAAGCTTGAAGGGATTGGTCATGTTCAACTTTATAAAATCCTTTACACACCTCATAAATTTGAGAAATATTCCCTTTTCCAGAAAACAGAAGTTTCAAACAATCCATTAACTCTTTGACATACTCACAGTGATTAATGAGGCTGATGACTTTGTTGTCAATAGAATTTCGAATCTGTAAGAACAAGCAAGCATCATCCCATAGCCACTCCTTGCATGTATGATCCATTGGAGGATGATCGAAAAGGTGATGATCTTTAGAAATGCTCCGTAAACAAATTTAAACTATCTTAAGCTCATCAAAATGGTTAAATCCATTTAACTTATGTTATGTGATTTTTGATATCACAGGAATGACATCCATGACAACGAGACTTTTGTTATCATTGGTCATAATAATAACAGTCAAAATCAAGATGAGAGAGTCAGATGCCAAAGAAAATGCTTTACAACAAAGCAATCAGCAATAGACCCAACACAGAGATCCAAGCGAGATGTTGTGACAAGCCCAGGTGAAATCCCTATTGAAAGCACCAAGGAACAAGAGGAGCAGTAGCAAGATGGTGGCGGAAACACATAATCAGACCATTAGAAATGTTGATCGGCAGGATACAATGTCAAAGGTGGTGACCCGAGGCAATATGCCTGGACGCGCTGACGAGTGAAACTGTGACCAAGAGTGGTGAGCTACATCTATGACTCATGCTCAGCTGTTTAGGTGGCCAAATTTCTGGGGTTGGCTTGCAAGCGAGGGGTGCCTCTGCTGGTGCTGGCAATGAGAACAAGAGGTCACCGAAAAGTGGTGACCAAAAAAAAAAATGTTCTTCCCCCTTGGTAGAACTAAGACAGACTTCCACTTACTTGGGCAGAAAACTAAACACTTGAAAACCTAAACCAAGCTCTGATACCATGTAAGATAGAAAGAGGTTTGTATTTGCTCATATATTCACTGGAAGTAAGGCTATATATACATATTTACAAGATTAATTTTAGGGAATGTAATTCCTATGATCAAGGGATTATAATCCCTATAATAGAGACTAGAATCAATGACATCAATGGTCAGTATGTAACAATAACCATGCATAGATGTTTGAGTGATAATGATATTTTATACTAATTAACTTTCTTTTAAAACAAATATACTATTTTATAACCTTCCAAATTGTTAACACCAAACATCCAATTAAGCATCCAGTCCCTCCCATACTTATTCCAACTTTAGTATTCCTATAGTAATTGTTTGATTCCTTACAACCAAATGGCAACTAAAAGTTACATCATCAAGATACAACCAGAAACACAATCGATCAAGTTCAAATCAAGAGGAAACAAACCAGGTGATGTATAGGAACAGCAGACAATGTTCCAAATCTGCCATTAATGCGCCCAACAATCTCATGAACCTGGCTTGTAAGTTTCTGATCTGTAAAACAAACAAAAGAATTCATATCTAACTTAGAAAAGGCAACAATTCAATACATTGACGATGTTAACAAGTCTATTGTCTTGCTCTTACATTTTGAGAAAGCATTCAAATGGAAGGTTGAGAAAAAAAAACCATAATGTCAAGTGTAGGATACCCAAATACAAGCAATATGACAATGCACCTTAGAAGAATACACTTGCAAACGGGTCAGAAATTGAAGGATAGTAAACCTGGAAACTTCCCACAAATGTTGGAACTAGCAAAATATCACTAGTTCAACACTTCCAACTGTCCACCAGGGATACACTCAAACAAGGAGAATTTCTTATGATTCTATTCATAATGGAGATCTTATATACCGTCACTATTGTAAATAAAGAGCTGTAATCTAAATTCAAAAAAAAAAGAACTGGCCATTAGAAACTGAAATAAGACATTAAAAATTCACTAACTAGAAGACCAACTAGAAAGGATATCCAGCCCATGAATACCGATGAGCTTGTCACAATTTCTACATTTGCATTATGGTCTATCATTCATCTCAGCTCCTAGACTTCATAAGACAATATGCCAGGTCTTACTAACTTTTGCAAAGAAAGGTATAATCTTAATTTATAGTCCCCACAGTCCACGTTAAAATGGACCTATTGTACTGGAACAATCAGTGTGATGTATAAATCTAGCCTCCTTGCAAAGTTGCCGGAATCTACCAAGAATCAATTCAACCAGGGAGAATTCTTTTGGTTGACAGACAAGATAACATGGGATTCATAAAAAGGTCTTATACATATGCATTTATGTGCAATGAGGAGGGCAAAGGGAGAGACAGATTACCCATTGATCTATGCCAGGGTAGCTGGCAGACAAGCAGATGCAGACCCGAGTCATTTTTATGCAAGTGATAGATAAAGTACCCATAGGACAAAAACCACGAAAATTCATAGTATTGAATCTATGCAGCTAAAACCAGTAAATAAAATCCATCCATATATCTCAACATTTCTTTAAAGAAACTAGTTTAATTTGAGATGCTTGTTTCTGCTTTCTCTGCTCCACTTAGTTTTGAAAAATCACAAGACACTTGCTCTAGAACATTTTCAGCTGGACAGTTTCCTAATTTCTAATTCCCGCTAATATCATTGAAAATCTTTATCATTTAAATAAACATTAATTATCCATTTGCGGACAATCAAATCAACTTCTTAATTTCAGATGGGCAGATTCAGGCTATCGAACAGAAGTTGAAAAGATACTGATTAGTAATAAAAATATCACAATAATCAGCATTATGGGAGATAAAAAGCATGTCAGGATGCATACACTCGGCAACATCAGTTCTTGTTGGCACAGCAATTTGCAGTAAAACAACTTTGTCACGCCAGTGAGAGTTTTCCTCCAGAAATTTTTCAAATGCAAGAATTTTCTGCGGAATTCCCTTAATCATATCAAGTCGATCAACACCTAACATTACCTGTTAATCAAGAGAAACACAAGCAGAAAATGAGAAACCAGAAAGGCTTGGGACATCTGGTAATGCAAAAGGTGAGTTATTTGGTAAACCACAGAATGGATTATATGCAGTGTAGAGTTTTTTGATAAAACAACAATGAAGTAAATGTGCAAAGAGAGCTACGGCATTTTTTTTGCAGTTTATTGACAATCAGTATTGAATATGGCATCTTTATTACTGTTATAATTTATGAATTAATATACATATATTATAGGGATTGTAGGGATTGTAGCTTGATTCTAGGAATTGACAATATCCCCCTACTATCTTTAGGCACACAACATGTATATAAATAGAGGTGTATAGTAAATACAAATCATCAAGTACTCGTAACATGGTATCAGAGCCATACTTGGCTATCTGAAAATTTAAGTTTCTCCCAAAATGCAGAATTTCAATATAATTTCACTGTTATTCTACTTGTCGTAACTGCTAGTGTTTGGGTAACTAGATTAAGGTGACGTTTGAGTCTCACCGCTGGCACCACTGAATTTGCCAGCCATTGACTGGACTGTGATTAAAAATCAATCACTGTAGGTCTTGCGAGTGAGCCACACGGGCCACCAGAAGGTCTGTTGTCTGTTCCCACGTGTCAATGCATAAAAGCGCATGTGACGAAGCGGTACCACCCCGTCACCTCTCCCAAAGTCATCTCTAACTTCTGACTCGCCAGGGTGTCTAATCCACCACCATTATTGACTACTTGGGGCGGGGCAGCGGTTTGTTGTGTTTGTGTTTGTGCATTGCTTCGCCACTCCTTTACTTTTTTTTTCAAAAGTTTTGATGATATTGTCACCCTAGCTAACTTATTTTCTATTATTGAAAACTGGTGCATCCTTGTTATACGTTGGCTCAACACTAGGGATGGTATTTGGTCGTGCCAGCGTCAACAGGCCTCGAGCTGGCCCTCAAGCCCAAAAATCCCCCGATAGACTGTAAAACCAAAAAGATGCCATTTTCCTTAAGAAGCAAAATGCAACATTATTTTAGTCTAGGTTAAAATTTTCCTCCACACTATCCTCCTTCTTCTTCCTTCTCGAACTCCTACCTTCTTCACTCACTCTCTCTCTCTCTCAGACCAGAATTAAGTTTATCACTACCCCGTTCCCTCCCGCCATCTTTTTTTACTTCTTCGCCACCCACTCACCATGGTAAATGATACAAAGGTCACCTTGGGATTCGAACTTTCACCGAATTCTATCGCCAATACCCTTTGTACGGCAGTTTCACTTAGTCCGCTTAAGCAAGACTCAGCCTTCAACGACCCTCAAAGTGTTTTACTCGCTCACTCGAAGAAACAATGCTTAAGAAAGCAATAAAAAAAGATAGGAAACACAGGAACAACAGAGATACGGCTAAAGCCAACCTTTATATTACTTTCCCTCAAAAGAATACAAGGAATGCTCTCTCTGAAC
>JAOQML010000001.1:21721371-21732634 GCA_027568935.1 Erythroxylum urbanii
TAAAGTATGGTCTCCTTGACTCTGCTTATATCCCAATGAAATCATCACCTTAGCAACCCTCCCAAACCAAGCTCATGGTGATTGTTGCAAATTCCACTCGAAATTAGCAGCTAATGACAATAGTATCCGTCCTGTGTTCATCTTAGCAACAGGGGCAAATGTCTCTAGAAAATCGATGCCATAGGTTTGAGTGTACCCTTAGGCCACCAATATTGCCTTATATCTTTCCACCAAGCCATCAGCCTTGTATTTTATGGTGAAAACCCACCTACACCCGACTAATTTCTTCCCTCTCGACAATTCCACTAACTCCCATGTCTTGTTTCTTTCAAGAGCCTCCATTTCAATCTTCATACTATCCTCCCATTTTTTGTCTCCTAATGCCTCAGTTAGATTTCTCAGTGTGGGAATTGTATGGAGATTGGTTAAGAAAGCTCTATGTTTTTAGGATAGATTCTAATAAGACATGAAAAAAGACAGTGGATGTTTTGTGCAGGTTCTTGTTCCTTTCCTAAGTGCAATTGGTAGGTCTTCAGTACTTGTTTTTTCTGGTTCTCCTGCTGGTTCAAATGGCTCAACACTTAGCTCACCACCTGGTGTGACATTTTCAATTGGTTTGAGAGTGATTTCTGGAATTTGGGCAACAGCACGAATGGGAGACTAACTTGTGTTGGTCGAGAGAATGGTATCTTCCTCCTAGAATAAACTTGCAGTGGCTACATGTTATCTTGATTTCCCTTAGCTTTCATCATTTCAACAAATGTGGCTGACTCAATTGAGGGAGAAGTGGATTCAGGCACGGTTATGGGTATAGGCTGAACAAAACTAGGATCAAGAAGAAACATATACTTTGTTTTATCTTCACTCAAGGTCTCCCTCTGAAGATAAGTATGCTGAAAAAAAGGTTCATTTTCAACAAAAGTAACATCAACTGAGACAAAAAAAATTTTATAAGGTGGATGAAAGCGTTTATAACCCTTTTGTGTGGAGGAATATCCAATAAAAATGCATCAAAGAGCACGTGGATCTAATTTGCTCCTATTCTGAGAATGAACATGAACAAACGCAGAACAGCCAAAGATTCGAGATATATGATTGTTTGAAACAGAAAAATTTAGGAAACATTTTGTGAGAATATCAATTGGACTTTTGAACCTAAGGACACGCGTTGGAAGTCAGTTAATAAGATGGGCAGCAATTAATACGACTTCACCGCAATATTGTTTGGGAACATTTTTGTGAAACAAAAATGCTCTAGTGATCTCTAGGAGATGTCTATTTTTTCGCTTAGCTACACCATTTTGTTGTGGGGTGGTAACACATGAGGACTCATGAATAATTCCTGTTTTCTGAAAAAATGGAGAAAGGGTTTGATTGAAATAGTCCTTGGCATTGTTTGATCGAAATCTCTTAATTTTTACATCAAATTGAGTATTTAGCATGTTGTAGAAATTAGGAAAAATAGTAATAACATCATATTTATTTTTCAAGAGGTAAAGCCATGTGACTCGGGTACAATCATCAATAAATGAAACAAACCACCTAACACCCGAAATATATGGGATGGTAGAAGGTCCCCAAATATCACTATGAATGAGAGAAAAAGGAACAAAGGTTTTTTTGTTGTTTATTGGAAAGGAAGCACGTTTGTGCTTGGCGAGTTCACAATTATTATAATAAAAAATTTCAAACGGAAGACCTTTAAATAAAGAAGGAAACATCAACTTGAGAACTCTAAAAGATGGGTGACCGAAACGACGATGATGAAGCCAAATTTTATCTTGGTTTGACATGACAGATTCGGAAAAGAAGGATGTAGATAAGGGTTTTCCAATTTCTGATATACTATGTTGTTTTTCCAGAAAATAGAGACTGTCCCTCTGACTAGCACATCCAATCATCTTCTTCGTGCCTCGCTCCTGAAAGACACAATGTGAAGGAAAAAAAGTTATACTGCAATTTGAATCTGTGTTTAATTTTTAAATGGAAATAAGGCTTGCAAATAACTTTGGAACATAGAGAACATTTCGTAGTGTAAGGTCCTTGTTTATGTATATATCCCCTTGGCCAGCTACGGTGGTGATGGATCCATCAGCTACAGCTAAGGTTATAAGAGATAAAATGTTTGGAGGAACAAGTCTCTTCCTTGAGGTTCAAGCATAACATTTCGACGTCCCTCTTCTGCGCGTATAATAGAGATCGTCTCATTTAGAGACGGTAGGTCTGGTTTTTCTAAAATCTGAACCCTTACAGCATCAAATTCCACTTTTAATCCTACCAAAAAATCATAAATATGATTTTTTTTCACAAAACGCTTCAGAATTGCTGCATCTTCACTACAACGCATTTGGATGCATTGATAATGATCTATCTCTTGCCAGAAGCTTCGTAAGAGACTTGAACATTCAGTAACAATTCGAGTCTCCTATTTAGTTGCTGAAACTTTTGTCTTAATTCGGTAGATTTGTGCAGCATCATTAACCTTGGAGTATGTCCGTCGAATAGCTTCCCAAATCTCCTTGGCAGTTCCGAGGAACATAAATGTGTCACTAATCTCAGGCAACATCGAGTTTCATAACCAGGACATTACCATGGAGTCTTGTTCATCCCGCGCCGCAAATTTGGGATTGTCCTGTGAAGGACCTGTGCCCATTAAATGGCTCAATTTCCCTCTTCCCTTTAGGAATGTGCGGACCAATTGTGACCACTTCAAATAATTCTTCCCATTCAATCAGTATGTAGCTTGAATGTTCTGCAAATCTCTGGTTATAGTAGTAGTAGTATTCTCGAATGTAGGGCTGGTGATTTCGGCATAACTTCTGGGTGATTCCGACATAATTGATTGATTAAGACTAAGAATAAGAATAGGAAAAGGAATAGGGAAATATGAGAGAGAAGGCTAGGATGATGAGAGGAATAGTGGAGATGGATCTCAATTGGTATGACCATAAAAAAAATCAGAGTTTTAGTAGGAAAGAGCCAACAGCTCTGATACCATGTTTAATATTAGCAGAGAAGAATAAATTTCCTTTCTCATCTGACTTAGGTTATAGCCTTAGTTTATATATACAGTTGTCTAACCTAAATATAATAACAAACTCCCTAAAGTATAGGGATATCTGTATCTTATTCTAATCCCCAAAAATCAGGGATTTATATGATCTCTATAAGTATACAATCTTTCCAAATAATACTACATAATCCGACATCTATCATATTTGGAAGGAAAGAAGTAATATGATATTTGGTAACAACACATTGGAAGTTAGTGCTCGCCTAAGCAGATTTATTCTCAAGCTTAGGTTAATTGCCTTAGCTCGAGGACTCACAAACCGAGATATTTGTAAACTTGTGTTCTAGCCTCTCTTTGCATCATGCCCTACCATAGGCTAGTGTAGCTTTCTCCGGTAGGTGAGAGTTAGTCACTGGTATAATGTGTACAGGGTTGGAGTGTCACAAGTTTCCTTAAATGAAATTTCACTATTACTTTCCAAAAAACATCATGGACACAAACTAAACGTAGTGATGTCATTTTTTAAATTGTAAAATTTTATCCAATTGATAACGTTAATCAAACTTATACTATATTATAAATTAAAAAGCCTGATGTATCATGCTCAAATAAGTTCGTTATTAGTAATTATCTACATTAAGGTTTGGGCAATACGTTATAACCATCCCATGCTAAAAACTTTTTAGTGAAATTGAAAATTTTTAAAAAATGAAAAAGGGTTTTACATACTTCAACTATAAAGTTTACAATTCATGCACACAAATCCACCAAAACTATATCTTTATATCTATAGACATAAACCTTACAACCAAACCACTTAAGACCTTCATAAATTCTCCCAATTTTCCTTCTTTTTATGATTAATTTCACATAATATGAGAGATAACACCAAAAATCCCTAATCTAACTACCCACACTCTTTTGCAGCAAGTCAACTTGCTACAATCTGTCACAAATTTCAATCAGTGTCCATATTTTTAAGCAACAACAAACTCTAATGCAACACTACTTCTTATCCCATTCATTCCTTAAAACCTGTAGCAAATTAAAATTAAGATGAATTTCTATCAATTTCGTTATGAAATAAAATATTCACAATTTGACTTTTAACTCCAAAATGTAATTTAATTGAATTGATTTGACAAGAACATTCACTTGAATAATTTGAATTCAGTTGTAAAATCCAATCTAATTGAACTGATTTAACAAGTTACTTTGTATATTTTGTATGAATTTCAAAGTAGCAACACAAAAAGGAACTATCCTACTTTGTAAGGTAATGAAGTTCAAGGAAATATAATCCATCTAGCAAACCATCTTTCATATAGTATTAGAATTATGGGAAGAAAGAGGTCCAATACATAAAGTTTCACAAAAGGAACTCAATCAATTAAATCCCTACCAAATCCTACCATCTTTGAACATATTTTTAACTTCCAAATGGCTTGAATTCTAGAGAGAATGGATTTCAATATGTTATATAAAAATAGGAATTGAACACGTTGGATAAGCCTAAAAAGAGCTCCACAAAACTATATCAATGTCAAATAATCTATTAATCAATTAGTTTTTTCAAGAAAGTATTATGTCATTCTAGCAACTTGTTCAAGTCAAACTAATCTTTGGATAAGCATACCATTATCAATGAGTAAGCAAAAAGAAAATAGACTTTGAGTTTCAACATAAACCCTAGAAAGATTCAACAAAGAGTGAAAAGTAGGAACCTGTTCAAACTTTACTTTTACTGACATATTTATAAATATTCCAATTGCTTCATTTTTGCGATAACATGATTATTGATAATCCAAATAAGTAATCACAATATATTTAACATAAGCATCTCTTACCTCAAAATGAAAATTAATGTATTTGCTATATATGCGACCATTTCCCTACAAAATAGAGAAAAAAGAAGAAAATGAAAGTGAATAATTAATCAAGATTAACCTATCGAGCATGCAATTTAGATGAAAAGCCATGAAGAAGAAAAATTGTAGAATTATTAACTTATAGAATGTGCAGAGTCTAGGCTCTAACTACTATTTATATTTCGTGTTGACAAAACTAACTAGGAAACTAGAACTCAAATTCTGTGATTTTATTTTTTGACCGATACATCTTAAATAAGAAAAATATAGCCAATATATAATCAATATCCTAACTAAAATACAGACAGTATATAATCAATATTCTAACTACTTATCTCTACTAATCTGCAATATCTTAACTACTTAGGTGTTGATTTTATTTTGAATCTAGAATAAGATTTTCCTATTTTATTTTGATCATTATCTACTAGATATCAGTTTTCCTAATTTAGCAACACTCTCCCTCAAGTTGGTGCAAAAATGTCTATCATGCCCAACTTGCTAACTTGAAGCTCGAATGGTTGTCTTAACAAACCTTTAGTGAATATGTTTGCAACTTGTTGTTTGGTTGGAATGAGTGGAGTACAGATTATTCCGACTTTAAGTTTTTCCTTAATGAAGTGCTTATAAATCTCAACATGTTTTGTCCTGTCAAGAAGTACTGGGTTATGGGCAATACTTATGGTTGCCTTTTTGTCACAATACAATCTCATAGGAAAACTTAATAGACTTTGAAGATCTTCCAGAACTCTTTGTAGCCATAGAACTTCACATACACCTTGAGTCGTTGATCTAAATTCTGCTTCTAGCAACTGCACTCTGTTTCTTACATCTCCATGTGACTAAGTTGCCCCAAAGGAATGTACAATATCCAGACATCGATCTTCAGTCAGTAGTTGATCCTGCCAGTATGCATCAGTATAGACCTCTACTCTACTTTCATTTCTTTTTTTAAAAAAGGCCCTTTTCGAGATTGCCCTTTAAATATTGAAGGATTCTGTACACAGTTACTAGCAAAAGCGGTATCAGGTCGTGTATGAGACAAGTAGATCAGTCGCCCTACCAATCTTTGGTACCTTTCTATATCTATTGGGATTCCATCTTTAGCATCTCCAAGTTTGACATGAGACTCTACTGGAGTGTTTGAAGGCTTGCATCCACTCATGTTAGTCTCCTTTAAGAGATCTAAAATATAATTCCATTGTAAAACCACAATTCCCCTTTTTGATCTTGCTACTTCCATTCCAAGAAAATATCTTAAGTGACCTAAGTCCTTAATTTCGAACTCCTTGGCTAGTCCTAGCTTAAGCTTCCTCATTTCTTTTATATCATCTCCAGTTAAAATTATATCATCCACATAGACAAGCAGAAGTGAAATTTTGTCTTTGATGGATCTCTTAGTAAACAAAGTATGATCAGATTGTCCTTAACAATAACCTTAACCCTTAACAAACTTTGTGAATCCTTCGAACCAGGCTCTGGGAGACAACTTAAAACCATACAAGGATCTTTTTTACTTTGCATACCTTGGTTCAAAATTTTTCAAAGAATCCAGGTGGAGGCTCCATATATACTTCTTCATCTAGGTCTCGATTTAAGAAATCATTCTTTACGTCTAACTGATTTATAGGCCAGTCAAGATTAACAGCAATTGAAAGGGCGACTCAAATAGAGTTTAATTTTGTCGCTGGTGCAAAAGTCTCATAATAATCTATGCCATATGTCTGGGTAAAGCCTTTAGCAACTAGCCAAGCCATGTACCTCTTTAAGGATCCATCATAATTGAATTTTAGAGTAAGTACCCTTTTACATCCAGCAACCTTTTTTTCATTTGGTATATTGACTTCTTCCCAAGTTGCATTCTTTTCCAAGGCTTTCATCTCTTCAAAAATAGCTTCTTTCCACTCAGGAACTTTTAGAGCCTCCTAAATATTGTTAAGAATAGGAATACTAGATGCTTGTGAAATAAAGGTATAATAAATAGGTGAAATATTTTTTTAGCACACAAAGTTAGAGAGAGGATGTTGTGTACAAGATCTAATACCTTTACTAAGAGATAAAGAAAGATCAATTTGAAAAAATGAGTTTAGCTTAAAATCAATTACAAGAATACTTTTAGGAACATGAACATTTGTGGAAACATCATGATATTCTTGATCTAACCTTTGGTTAGACTCATGAAGATATTGCGGAATGGTCGCCTACCATTTTTGTGCTAGATGTTCCTTTGAATATACAAGACCTTTGTACCGTTTCTCATATATCTCCATGTTTCCAGTATTATTATTTTGTGATGGCATTGTCACAAGTTGTTTATTAACCGATCCAACATTCTCAATATTTACCCCATTTGCTTCCCATAGTTTTGTGTTGTCTTTTTGTGAATGATCATGAGAGGTATCACTTTGAACAAACCCAAACCTCACCTCTGAACCATCAAAGACCTCGTCTTCACTAATATTTTGCTCCCCCTGAAGATGGTAATTATTATAGTATGAAATACCTTTAAAGAAAGTAACATCCATAGACACAAGCATATTTTTGAAATTGGATCAAAATATTTGTACCCCCTTTGATTAGTGGGATAACCTACGCATGCATTTATGTGCTCTAGGATCTAGTTTTGAAAGTTTGGAATCATGATTATGAGCAAAAGTCAAACTACCAAAAATTTTCAGTGGAATGTCTCTAATGAGTCTAGTAGTTGGAAAATACTCAGTAAAAACCTAAATTGGCGTTCTGTTTATCAAGTAGATGGCTGTTAGAACTACTTCTCCCCAAAGATATGTAGGAACCTTAGTTTGAAGGCTTAAAGCTCTAAATATTTCAAGGTGTTTGTTTTTTCTCTCAACCACCCCATTCTATATTGTATTATTATAGGAGCTCCGATGGACTATTCCTTTTTCAGCTAAAAAATTTCCCAACATATTCTTAAAGAATTATTTCCCATTATCCCTTCGAAATATTTTAATCTTACTCTAAAATTGTGTTTGAATCATGTTATAAAAGTTTTTGAAGATTCTTTCAGCATCAGATTTTTCTTTTAAAAGTAACTTTATTATGATCATCAGTAAATGTAATAAGCCAACGTTTCCCAAACAATGTACCAACTCTAGAAGGCCCCCAAACATCACTGTGGATCATGGTAAACGGTTGTGAAGTTTTGTAAGGTTGTGGTGGGAAAAATGCACGATGATGTTTTGCTAATTCACAAGACTCACACTAAAACATTGAAGGTTTTTATTTATGAATAACTTGGGAAACAAATGATTTTTTTATGGAAAACTTGGATGGCTTAGTCGACAATGCCATAATATAACTTCATTATTACGAGAAATTGAAATAGAATTGAAACAAGTTTGTTGGTCTTGAATTCCAAAGGTCCGTCCTTTGTGAGAAAAATAGAGACCACTATTCTGTTTAGCATCCACAATCATTTTCCTAGAGGTTTAAATCATGATATTCACAATGAGAAGATCGAAAAATTAGTCAACAATATGATTAAGTGTAAGCTTGCTCACGAACAAGAGGTTGTATGATAGGTTAGGAACATGAAGGACATCTTTGAGTTTTAGGGAAAGAGAAATAGACATTGTTCCTTTTCCAGCAATCAAGGCAACCATCAGTAATTTTGACCTTTTGATTTCCTGTACATGAAGGATATGACGAAAAAAGTGCGGAATATCAATCATATGATCTATGGCACCCGAATCTAATATCCAATGGCCATTACTGTTGGTACAGGCCAAAGACACAGGGAAAGTATTTCCTGAATGAGTTAGAGAACATGATGGATTAGGATTATTTTAAGATTTAGACATTTGGTGTAGATGTTCTCTTTGTTCCTAGTGAAAGGAAGAGATTTTGATGATGGTTGCTGCCCTAAATCAGAATTGCTCACTTATAATGCTCTGACTACTCCCCCCGTCTTGGTGTCATTGCTTGGTTTCTTTTTCCAGTTAGCTGGTTTTCAACTTCCAATAGGTTTTCCTGGTATGCCACGGTTTTTTATAGTGGTCACACCAAGGATTTTGTTTTGCACTATATTTTTCTACTTTGCAATCAGCTCTTCGAGTCACAAGAGCTGAGCCTTCATTCTCTATTCTGGTTTCACCAGCATTCTTCAACATCACTTGTCTTCTTGCTTCTTCTCTCCGTACCTCTAAGAAGATGTCTCTCATGGTCGATAGAGGATTTCTCCCTAAAAGATGGCCGCTAACTTCATCCAAGTCTATATTCAGTCTAGCCAGGAAGACAAATATGTGTCCTCTTTCAACTTTCTTCTTGTACCGATCATTGTTACTTGGATTTACCCAGTTTTCTTCATCAAACAAATCTAATTCCTGCCATACAGACATCATTTCATTATAATATGCTGTTACATTCCTCTCACCTTGCAGCATTTTCCACATTCCGGTGTTCAATTCAAATAATTGTGAGTGGTTGTCTAGATATGAATACGTTTCCCTAACTACTTCCCAAACATCCTGTTGACATGAACCTGAAGGGCTTCCGAATAGCTGGTTCCATAGAATTTTGATCAACCATGCAATGACCATTGAGTTTTCCAAACGCCACTGCCGATATCGAGGTTCATTTGCAACTGGTTGTTTGACCTCACCATTTAAATATTCAAACTTTCCCTTGCCATCGATCACCAAACGTATGCACCGGGGCCATTCAACGTAGTTTTTGCCATTCAACTTATGAATGGTGATTTGGAGAGAGTTTTCTAAGAGAGAAATCGGTGCAAGTGTGCTACTTTCTCCTCCTAAATTCGCCCCACTACTATCATCTGAATAAATCAAACCAGAACCCACCATGGCTACCTTGAAATTCATGATCTAATCCTACTGCTCTAATACCATATTGACAAAATTAAATAGGAAAACCAAAACTCAAATTTTGTGTTTTTATTCTTTGAAAGATACATCTTAAATAGGAAAAATATAGCCAGTATAAAATCAATATCCTAATTAAAATATAACCAGTATATAATCAGTATTGTAACTACTTATCTCTACTAATCTACAACATCTTAACAACTTAGGTGCTGATTTATCTTATCCTGAATCTAGGATAAGATTTTCCTATTTTATTCAGATCATTATCTACTAGATATCAGTTTTCCTAATTGACCAACATTTGGTAAAACATAATTACACATAATTATGTAACCTAACTACAGGCTTGACTCCAGCCTTAACTATAGTCTTAACAGATATCTACAATCTAACAACTATAAAACCCTGCATTTATAGACACAACAATCAATAAGTTATTGCAAAAGAGCTTAGATTTTATAAATGAAATACAAGAGAACAAATTAGTCAACCATAAGCTTTAATTTAGTATAATGAAGAATGAGAATTGAAGAGACAGCAAGGATAACAAGAGCTAAAAATTACTTTACACTAAGTTTTCCTTATTAGGTAGGAAATAAAAAGTTAAACATATTGTTTGGGACCTAAGCTTAATTAAGAATAAAGAATCCTTATTAGAGTAGGATTTAATTTTGGATATTCTCAAATACTTTCCTACTAGAATAAGAATTCTAAGAAATATAAATATGCCTAATCAACCCTTTATGAACAAGCTATCATGAATTTTTCTAAAGATTTGAGATTTCAATTAGAAGGCATGATGCTTTCTTCGAAGAGTGATTCTTCGACTCTAGGAGTGATTCCTAATTTTCTAGCCTCCATTGCTTATGTTCTTCACTACATTCCAATAATTCTAACCTAAAGTTCCAGCAACCAAAAACCCAAATTCCAGTCATATCTGACCCTGAAATTCTAGCCTCAATTTCCAGCAATTAAACCCTAAAAACCCAGCTACCACATCTGAAATTTCGGTATTCCAAGCTAAAATATGAAATTTCAGCATCCAAACCTAAAACTTGATATTCCAGCAGTCTACTATCAGCTATATTTCCCAAATTTTGTGAGTTCAGCTACTAGGTAATATTTCTAATATTTGTCCTACATCAAAAGCTAAATCTTTCTTATTAATAGTGTAATTATTACATGGTATATAAAGCCTTATCTAAAGAGAGGAATGACACACATATTATGTCTATTCCATAATAATTCCATGTTATTGGAGATTCTATAATTACTTCTAACTCTAGTAAATTAAGGTTTTGAATATTCTAAAACAATATCAAAAAAAAACTTCAATATGTAATGAAAGCTACTAATAGTACCATGGCAATAATGTTCATTCCATGTATAACGGGTGAAGAGCATCATATGGTATTGTTTAACGACATTGTTTATGAAAAAAGAGGGTATAGAAAATATCATAAGAAAAAGCCACTTTATTTCTCTGATTATATGTAATTTATACACGAGTATAACCTATTCTAATACTACTAAACTAC
>JAOQML010000001.1:21744709-21755648 GCA_027568935.1 Erythroxylum urbanii
GGCTTAAATAGTATTTAAAGGTGTGATTTTGAGTATTAGTGATCAATCCTTGTAGGAAAAATATCTATTAGAGCACTTGCTAGGTGAAAGTTTAACTCATATCAAGTTTTTGGTATTGTTGTTGTCGATTTTATACACAATCGTATAAGCACACTTACCAATTCAAGCATTTTTCTTTATTTAATTATTTTGCTATTTTTACAGCAACTTGGTGGCAGTTTATGACTCGATCAAGAGAGGGAGAGGTTCATCCATTATATCCAAAAATTGAGCATACATTCAGAAATTTAAGGAGACCATAAAGATAAATTATTAATCAAGAGGTCATGGCTGAACATTAGCAGGGTAATTAAGGTCCTTAAAACTTTAGATATGAGGGTACTATTCAAAAAAGAGAGCATGCATTGCGGGAATAGGTAGCACCTACAATTGATGGAGCAAGTTCTAGCATTCGCATGCCTACAACTCAAGCTAATAATTTTGAAATAAAGCTTGCCATTATTCAAATGATACAACATGTAGTATAATTTGGTGGTGGAGCAAGTGAGTATCCAAACTTGCATATAGCTAATTTTTTTGGAAATATGTGACACATTTAAGCATAATAGAGTTAGTGTTAATGCTATAAGACTTTGATTGTTCCCATTTTCTCTAAAAGAAAAAGCTAATAGTTAGTTAATTTCACTTTCAGTAGGATCCATCACCATATGGGAAGACATGGTACAAAAATTATTCCTCTTTCAAAGACTGCCAAAATGTGTAATGATCTTCCAAAATGTGTAATGATATCATTATTTTTGTGCAATTTAATGGACAACCATTGTATGGAGCTTGAGAGAGATTTAAAGAATTGCTCAAAATATATCCACATTACTGTCTTCCAAATTAGCTTCAAGTTCAAACTTTTTATAATGGGCTAAATGTAAATATAAGGAGTCATGTTGATGCAGTCTCTGGTGGATCTTTTATAAACAAAACTCCTAAATCTACATGGTCCTTACTAGAGAAGATGACGCCAATGCCTATAATTGGCCTATTGAAAGGCTAAAAAAGATAGGAGTCCACCAAATTGATGATTCTACAACAATTACAGTAAAGTTGGATTCTTTGGCTAAGAAAATCAAGGACCTAAGGAGGCCAAAATGTGATTTTTGTAGGGAAGGGCACCCAAATCATGAGTTTCAATTAGGTAGTCACTTTAACAATGTCCAATCTATTGAAAGTGCTAACTTTGTTATTGGAAATTTTAAGACAAATAATCCTTATAATAACTCTTATAATCCCGATTGGAAGAACTATCCAAATTTTTCTTGGAGCAATAACAACAATAGACCTCCCCGATAAACCATCCATCAACCTCTTTCTGTTTTCCAATAACCAAACAAGAAATTAGATTTTAAAGAAGCCCTCAAAACACTTACCCTAACCATAACTTCCTTCATTAGTAAATCAAGAGAATTTATGCAAAACACCCAAACTATCATGAATGAGACAAAGTCAGCCTTGAGAAATCAAGAAACTTTCATCCAAAACTTAGAAGCTCAAATAGGCCAACTAGCAAACCAAATATCTGGTAGGAATCTAGGAACTCTCTACATTAAAACTGAGAAAAATCCTAGGGAGAAACTTTATATCATTGAGGTGAGTGATGAGAGAAGCAACAAAAAACCCATACATAGTAAAGTAAAAAATAGTCCTACCTCTTTTAATGTTCATCTAACACCTACCCTTAAACAATCTAAAGTTGAGCCTTTTCCAAATCATTATCAAAGGAAACAAAGGGGGAGGAAGTGAAAGACAAAGGAAAAGAAAAGGTGGGAGAAACTAGCAAAGTAAGGAAAGGAAAGGAGATTTAAAATTCCATCTATGATCTGCAATATGGAGGTAAGTTGCCCTATCCTCAAAGATTACAACAACAGCAATTGAATAAAAAGTTTGAAAATTTTCTTGATTTAATTAAGCAATTGCACATTAACATTCCTTTGGTTGAAGCAATAGTTCAAATGCTTCTTATGGTAAGTTTTTTAAAGATCTTTTGTTAAATAAGGAGCTAGAGGAATTGTCAATTGTTAAGCTAACTGAGGAGACATCTATGCTCTTGCAACATGACATGCTATAAAAGATGGAAGATCCAGGGAGTTATACTATTCCCATCTCTATTGGTGACACATATTTTGATAAATGTTTGTGTGATTTAGGAGCACGTATTAACTTGATTTCTCTTTCCATTTATGATAGATTAGGCTTGGATGAACTTAAAAATACACATGTCACTATACAGTTAGCTGATAATTCATTAAAAAACCCTAAAGGTGTAATTAAGGATGTTCTTGTAAAAGTTGACAAGTTTATTTTTCTTGTGGATTTTTGGGTGCTTGATATACCAGAGCATTGTAAAGTTCCTTCAATTTTAGGGAAACCATTTTTGACTACAAGGCGTGCTTTAATTTATATTCAAAAAGGTCAACTTAGTTTGCGTGTGAATGATGCAATAGTGGTTTTTAATATGCATTAAATTATGAAATTTCCTTCTGCTTATTATATATCCACTTAATTTCAAATAGATATAATTGATGAATTCATGAAAGAATTTAACTATGTTGATAATGATTCTTTGAGATACTTTTTGGAAGATAGGCCAAAGAGTGATAATGGATTGACAACACAGGAAGATTTGGATAAGCTAGAGAGATTGATTTATAACAAAGAGGATTCGAGGATTAAGGAAACTGAAGCTATAGGGGTGAAGGAAGAAGAAGAGTAGCTAAAACCTATAGAAGAATCTCCTAAATTTGAACTTAAAACTCTCCCTTCACATCTCAAATAAAATTCTAAGCATGTAATTGTTTCTACTTCTTTAACAAATGAACAGGAGGAGAAGCTACTAAATGTCCTCAAAAACCACAAAAGTGCCTTAAGATGGACTCTTAAAGACATAAAAGGGATAAGTCCTTTAATTTGCATGCATAAAATATTGATGGAGAACAATTTCATGGCAGTAATCCAACCTTAAAGGAGGCTAAATCCTAAGATGCAAGGAGTGGTAAAGAAAGAAGTTATGAAGCTACTCAATGTAGGTATGATCTTTCCTATTTCTGATAGTGAATGGACTAGTCTTGTGCATGTTGTTCCTAAGAAACGTGGTATGATTGTAGTAGCTAACGAAAATAATGAGTTAATTTCTACAAGAACTTTGACTGGATGATGTGTGTGCATAGGTTATAGGAAGCTTAATGATCCCTCTAGGAAAGACCAGTATCCTTTGCCATTTGTAGATCAAATGTTGCAGAGAATTGTTGGCTTTGAATATTAATGTTTCCTAGATGGATATTCGAGTTATAATCAAATTCCTATTGCATATAAAGATTAAGAAAAAAAACCATATTTACATGCCCTTATGGGACTTTTGCTTATAGGCGTGTGCCTTTAGTTTTTGGAATGCACTTGCCACTTTTCAACATTGCATGACTACTATTTTTCATGACAAGATTAAAATTTTTTTGGAAATTTTATTCAATGGTTTTACAATGTTTGGTTGATCTTTTTATAAATGTTTGCATAATTTGAAGTTGGTTTTGCAACATTGTGAAGAGACTAACCTTGCAAGTTTTTATAAATGATTCATAAAAGATTTTTTAAAAATCGTAAAACCACTTTGAAATCTTTTGACAAAATACTCTAAGTTCAATTTTCTGATGAATGTTTAAAAGCTTTAAGGTGTTGAAATAATGTTTAGTGTATGCACTTATTACAATGTCACCATATTGGTCAAAGCCTTTTAAATTAATGTTTGATGCTAGTGATTATACTGTAGGGATAGCACTGGGGCAATGAGAAGAAAAAAAATTTAGGCCAATATATTATGCTAGTCAAACACTTAATGAAGCCCAATTTAAATATGCTACAACTAAAAAAGAGATACTAGCAATTGTGTTTGCTTTTTACAAGTATGGATCATATTTAATTGGATATAAAGTTATTGTTTTTACTGACAATTCTGCTTTGAGAAATCATTTTGCAAAGAAAGATGCCAAACTTAGATTATTACGATGGATTCTTCTCTTACAAGAATTTGATCTCGAAATAAAACATAGGAAGGGAAGTGAAAACTAAGTAGTCGATCATCTCTTAAGGATTGAAAAGACATTTGTAGAGGAGGCAAAAATAAAAGAGGATTTTCCTGATGAAACAATTTTCTTTATGTCAATTCCTTATTCAATTTCAGTAATTAATAAACTAGCATGGTTGAAGATTTTGCTAATTATTTGACAGGTAATCCAATTCCATGACACCTCACTTACCAAAAAAAAAAAGTTCTTTACGGATGTAAAGTACTATTTTTGGGAGGAAACATATCTATTTAAATGGTGTGCAGATGGAATGGTGAGAATTGCATCTTTGAAGAAGAGTTTCAAAGTATTTTGGAACATTTTTATTCACTGGAAGTTAGAGGCCATCATGGAGCAAATCGAATAGCAGTCAAAGTGTTACAATCAAGATTTTTCTATCCTACTCTTTTTAAAGATGCTTATGTATTTGTTTCCTCTTGTGATAGATGTCAACGAACTAGGAATATTTCTAAAAGAGATTAGATGTCTCATATTAACATTTTAATTTGTGAAATTTTTTATATATGGGGAATTGAATTTATGGGACGATTTCCTCCTTCACTTGGTAATTTGTACATTTTAGTAGAGCTTAATTATATTTCTAAGTGGGTTATGGCTACACCTACACGCACGAATAATTCTAAAATTGTGTTACAATTTGTATGAAAACACATTTTCACTATATTTGGCACACCTAAAACAATAATTAATTATAAAGGGACTTATTTCATAAATAAACAAATTTCAATCCTGCTTCAGAAATATAGGGTGCATCACAAAAATAGTACATCAAGGTTAATGGAAAACAGTTTAAGCATTATGTGATGGGCGACTATTTGTAGCAACTGTCTTTCAGACGCTTGGAAGAACCATGAAAAGAGTGAGAAGGTCAAAATAAAGACTATAACTTAGAACTAAATTTCTCAACTTTCTTTATTTTATTTCTTTTTCCTTTTGAATTAAGTTATTTAGTTAAAGTTATCATTTTTCTTTCAGTAATCCTCCACCACCCAAGACATGAATGGCACCTCAGGGAAGTTTCCTTACTCAATCTTTGTGAATTATTTCTCTAACATTGGGAACAATATTATTTTTTAAGTTTGGGGGTGGGAGATTTCGTTGACATTTTGGCTGTTGGTTTAAAACTCAAGTTTATTGAAAATCTTTTGAAAAGAAAAGCATGTCCTCGAGCTTAATTTTTTGTGATAAACTTCAATGCTCTAGAATAATATATGATTGCTAAAGAATATAACTTTGGGAAAATGCTTGATATTACTTCAATTTTATACATAAGCTGAAATTCTGTTTTTTTTAAGTCCAAATTTGATTGTGATCCATGATTGATATTAAGTTGAGATTATTATAAACATGTTATTTGAATTTTGCTTGAGCAAATTATTGTATTTGAATAACTCTTAGAACTTGCTTAAGGACCATTTAAGGCAAAAAACTAATTTAGGACCATATTAAAAAGGTGATTGAGGCCATGTTTGGTCGTTTGAGTCTTTCTAGCCTACCCTATATCAATATTATCACTAGTATCCCCATTGAGCCTTTATTAATAGTTATGAGCCATTTTGTTATTCTTTCATAACATATAGTTATCCAAACCTCAAACTCGAATATTTATAACTTCAACCGTGGGAGAACTAATTTGGTCATATAAAAGCATTCAACTTGTGAGAGGAAGTATAAGGGTGGAGGTAGTTTGAGGGGATTAGGTAAGTAAGGAGAGTACGGCATTTTTCTCACCCAAAAGTCTAGATAAAGGCCTAAGTTTGTGGGTGTAAAATGCAATGATAATCACATTTTCAAGAGGTGAGTGACTCACTACATGTTCTTTATGGAATTTGTTATCTTTACTTGAATTCAAAAAAATAAGAAAGGAATTTGAAAAAAAGAAAAGGAAAGAATTCGAAAAAATGAAAAAAAAGGAAAAGATTGGAAAAAACACTCGTGTTTTGAGGAAAAAAGATCTTAAGCAACTTTTGAGTGAATGTTGAGTAAAGAGAGTAAAACATGGAAAAAAATCTATAAGGAAAAATAAGGATGGAATCATAAAGAGTGGTAAGGTTGACAAGGGAAATGGTTAGGGACTCATTATTGAGCGTAGGAATGAAAGCTTTCATTTTGTAAAGTGACCAAAATGTTCTCACTTTGAATACTCCATTTCTTCCTTTGTTTCAACCATTTACCCTTGACCTTAACAGTACAAGCTTATTTAAGTTCTAATGATCTTTAACATGGTCTTGAATCAACATTAGTGTAGATTGGTGTAGAAAGCAAGCCTATAAGAATTAGATTGGAAATTTTCCTTACATATAGCCTGTTTGCATAACATCATTCAATAACTAAATAGTAGCTTGATTGGTTAAACATGATTAGGAGGATGAGAAGAAGGCTTAGTTTTGTTTATACAAAAACGAAAATGGTTGCAATATCTTGTAAAGTCTTTGGATTATATTACTAACGCAATTTCTGAGAATTTGGAAGAAGTTTATCCATTTTTTAATTCTTTTGTTTGCTCAAGGATGAACAAACTCTAAGTTTGGGGTAGTTTGATGCCTAAAAATTTTACAATAATATTTAGTATGTTCTCTCTATTCTAGCATGAATTTGTGCCCTATTTTATTAATTTAGACTTCCAATTAAGTGCTTAATTAGTTCTATTTTATTTTACAGAAGTCTTACTAAAATTTAGGAATTTTGGAGCTAAAATAGGAAGGATTGAAGAGATATGGTTAGATATTAATTCTATATACAAAAGGACCCCAAAATAGGCATACAAAAGTCTTTTAAATCAAGATAAAACTTCCTAATCAGGATAGGGTAAGGAAGCTACGAATTTTACATTATAAAAAGGAGCTGCCACATATAAAAGAGAACATCCGACATAATTTGCACAACCTGCACTCAAGAGAGAAGGCTGGGAGGAGGGGATTATCCTAGTGTCGGTGTTTTTTCATTATATTATTTCCATCATGTTTTGTGTGAATTTATTACCAATTGTGTTTTTATTCACAAACATGTTCGCTTAATTTCTTTTTAGTACCAAAGGGAGGCTAAACGAAACCTCAGTCTGCCATGATTTGTTTGATTAATTGTTTTATTTCAATACATGAATTTATGCTTTATTTTTTAATGCTTCTTTGATTTTTATGCATGTTTTTCATTAAAGAAACCTGAAAGATAGACCTTTAATTGATACATGTATGGAATTCTTAGATGAATTGATTACTAGATCTTGATAAAGCATATCTAGAATTACTAAGACAACTTGAAATATTGGACTCTTGGATAATTTTGGTGGTGATATTACATGAGTCTCATTGATTTTTAATGCATTTAGATAGTTTTTAATTGATTACATGACCTTAAAAAATGGGTGCTCGATGTTATAAATTGATCTAGATAGGTAGTTAGAACCTCAAATATGGTTGACTTTACTAGAGTAAATTACACAAATTCATAGAAAGAAAGTATATTTAGAGCTTTTCATAGTAGAGGGGGTGAGAGAAAACTAAAATTTGATACTAGTGCATTAATTTTTAGTTAATAACTTCATAATCGACAACTTGAATAATAGTTAAATGTGTGATTTTGAGTATTAGTGATCAATCCTCTTGGGAACGATATCTATACTACTATAATATAATTCTAGTGCACTTGTTAGTTGAAAGCTTAACTCGTATAAGTTATTCTATAACTTCTATAGATCCTAGCTTGTTTATTAAAATTAATGGAGAGAAGCTAGTTATTGTTTTTGTTATATGTGGATGATTTAATCATAACAAGTGATTATGAAGAATAAATTCTTTAAACGAAGAATTTATCAACTCGTTTTCAAATGAAAGACCTCAGACAACTCAATCATTTTCTTGTTCTAAAAGTTGATCGAATTCAAGATAGAATTCTTCTACATCAACAAAAGTATTTTAGAGATTTGCTGAAGAAATTTTGAATGCTTTAGTCCCCAATTTTACACCAATAGAGCCAAATGCCAAAATTTTTGCTTATAAAGGATAAATTTTGGAAGATGCAGCAATGTATCGACAGTCAAAAAAGAATCTATTGGAGAGTAGAAAATTTCACACTTCAATGGGTTAAAAAGAGATGCTATGTCCTCTCTCTAACCTTTAGCTTCACTCAACCCATAGCTTATGATCCTGCTATTCCTCCCTTCTCCTTCTCTTCTATGACTCCACTTCCTCCATCCAGCCTTACTCTCTACCATTCTTTCCTGTGAACTTTTCCTCCCACCTTCCTTTACACCTTCACTCGCCATACTCTCCAACATCCAAATAGATCTAACAATAGGGCATTTTCGTCCATCCCTCGCCCTCTTATTTTCTTGCCTCCCCTCATTTTTCACTTTTTAGAATCTGTATTCATCACTTTCAACAATTCATTCTTTACAAAACCCTTCTCTTACTTCAAAACCTGAACTCAATAAGGATGTTTTTTCCTCCTTTATCCCTATCCTCTTCCCCATCTTCATCCCATAGAGCAGTTTTTTCCCTTTTACCCCCTTCCACTTCCCCATCTTCATCCCATGGAGTTGCTGTAAAATCTTCATCTCAAACCCCTTCACTAGCTCCCTCCCCTCCCCATACTGCAACCACTTCCCTTAACCCCTCATCAACTACCAACCCCCAGATTGAGAGGAGAACCTAGAAGCAAGTGGTGGGTGATGGGTCGACAGATCTTGTCTTGCACTTTTGTCCGCCTAAAACAAAAGATGGCCGCTCTATTGTTTTTCCAAATATAGAAACGCTACATGAAGGGGTAAAATCTCAGGAAAACTCCTTTTCGGATAAGCGTCTGACTTTTCCTATTATCCTAAGATGGGTGAAATCAGTTTAGAAGAACAAATGTTTTGAAGAGGTTGTTATTATATAAGACAAATACATTCTGTTTATGTTCTCCTCAAAAGGTCAAGCTTTATAAGTAGTAGAAGAAGGGCCATAGCATGTTGCAAATTACCTACTATTCTTACAGCCATGGCATCCAGGTTTTCATATAGATATTAAGGAAAGGAGACCAGTCCCTATATGAGTAAACCTCTTTAATGTCCATTTTGAATATTGGACAACTAAAGGATTGAGTATGATTGCTAGCTTTTAGATAAACCTCTTTGTTTGGATGAAAATGCAGGAAATTGAAGGAGGTTGGGGTATGCCAAAATATGCATTAATATGGATATGTCCAACTTACCAGAATCTATACCTATTATGCGATTAGGGCTTGATGGTTGCTTTTATGAGGATAATGTGCTAGTTCAATATCAATGGAAGCCATCCCTTTCTGCTCAAGGTAAAAAATGAATACCTATAGGTAAGATTTTCCTTCAAGGTGACTATGAGGAATTGATGGGAGTTAGACTCACAAATTCTGAAGTAAGTCTGAATGAGGAAACCAGTTCTGTGCCTACACCTGAAGTTGATCAAGGAAAGAATGAACTAGAAGCAGATGGGGAAAGAGCGAAGCTGATAGATGATGCAGGGAGAGAAAAGAGTATAAGTGATTTAGGGGAAGGAGATGTTGTTACAGTTACTGCTGATGATAATGGAAAAGAGGTTAATGTGGCTTGTTTAAATATGGAGCAATGGTCGACTGATCTTTCAACAAACAATGGGGTTAACCCTAATGGTCCTGATCTATAAGAAAGGAATGGTTCTAATATAGAAAATAAGGAGGAAGATCCTACTATTGATGAATTTTTAGCTGTTGCTAAAAAGAAAACTCACAGGAGCAAAAGGAAAGGCTCCAAAATCAACTTTGTTTAAATAATGAAGATTTTAGCACGGAATGTAAGGGGGATCAACTGCCCGAAAATGCTTTTACCTTTAAGGCATTTTGTTTATAACACAAATCTATGGATTTTTTCTCTTTTGGAAACTAAAATTAGATATGAAAATCTTAAATTTCTAAATAAATTAGGTTGTAAATGGAAATTTATCTCTAACCATTAAGCCCATAAGTATGGGAGAATCATTATCAGTTATGATCCTTCTTTGGTGAATATTCAAGTCTTTACTATATAGATGCAAGTTATACATCTGAAATGTAACCTCTTTTAGGTTAATGTTGACATATTTATCTCTTTTATCTATGGCTCTAATCATGCTTTCTAAAGGAGACAGTTATGGGATTGTTTAATCCAGTTTTAAAATTTGGTTAATGAGTTATGGCTTCTCTGTGGAGATTTCAATTCTACACTATACAAAATGGAAGCTGAAGGTAATTTCATGTTGAGTAATTTCTCTACTGATTTCAATGATTGTGTGGGTCAGCTAGGTATCTTTGATCTAAACTCTGAAGGGCACTTTTATACTTAGAGTAATAAATTGAAGGGAAGATAGGCTCTAAAGAAAAAACTTGATCGGACTTTGGTGAATGAAGACTTGATTACATAGTTCCCAAATAGTGTAACTTTCTTTATAGGTCCCTTATTCTTAGATCATATGCCTATGCAAATTGAAAATTTAGCACATAATCTGGGTCAAAGAGGGCCATTTAGTTTTAATAACCTATTGATTGATGATGAGGGATTTACTAAGGCATTGCATAAAGGATTGGGATTTATAGTTGAAGGTACCCTTCAATTTGTATTTGTTCAGAAGCTAAAAACCATCAAAAGGGAGATGAAACTTTTAATAACTAGAAGACCTTGCTCCACTCAGAAAGCAGTTACCTTAGCTAGGAAGGAACTACAAATGGTTCAGCAGTAACTTGAAAGGGACCCGACCAATGCTAGGCTGCTGAATGCTGAGAAGTCCCTACTAATGTCTTATCTCTCTAAGGCAAAGGATCATGATAGTTTAATGGAG
>JAOQML010000001.1:21772749-21787722 GCA_027568935.1 Erythroxylum urbanii
CACTCCATTATAACTTGGGCTTTTCGAGAAACAACTTCAATTATGAATTATATAATAAACACACATCTCCTACTTTGAACTCCCTTTTCTTGATATGAGAATCATGTCATTTCTTAATCTTTTACTTTTACAACTTGGCATTTTCAAATGCTTTCATTTTAAACTTGTCGAGTTTGTTCAATTGTGGAAGTCTTTTCTCACCTGCTTGCATCCAATAAAAATTTAAGGCTTTTGTCTCCCTAATATGAGCTATCCTCTAATTCTAAGGGTAGGTAACAAGCCTTGCTATGCATAAGCCAAAATAAGGTCATACCGATTGGATTTTTTGATATGTGATTAATTTTTGATATATTTAATCCTTGAGACTTAGTGATTAATGCTTTAAAATACTTAAGACACTCACTTATCGTATTTGATTTTAGGTATAAATTAGAAGCATAATGGCTAAAGTGAGTTAAAAGCACACTCTTTGAGTCATCTTCTTGATATTCACACTCACTTGTCTTCATAGAATAAGAAAAAGAGGGATTCTAGTAAGAGGAGACAAGAAAATCTACAAGATGAAGAATAAATGTTGCAAACATCAAGTATGAAGAGTTATTGGAGACTCACGACTATAACACATTTCAATTTATGATGGGCGTGATGTGTTTTGTCATGGCTGTGAAACCCATGTCATGCCTATGACACCATGGCTCATGGTTGTGAGCCTCCTAAGAAGGCTAGTCACGGCTATGACACTTGAAAGTGCATCCTAATGCTAGTCAAAGTAAAATAACTAGACCTACTACTATAGCAATGGTGAGTCTAGGTCGATCCCACAGAGAGTGTGTGTAAATTTTTTGAAAAGAAAGTAATTGGTGTTTAGATTTAACTGAGGGGGGCTTGGATCTTGAAATAAGAAAATAAAATAAAAATAACATAATAAAAACAAATTAAAGAAAACATGCAAAAATAATAAAAGTGGAGAATTCGGTAGGGACCTAGTTCTTTGGTTCAATCTCGGCTTACACCCTAACTAAACATATTTCGTTAATTTGTTGTTCTCTAACCTCTCCTAGCAACTATTAATCGTGAGTTAACAATTAACCCGAGTTTTTCCTTAGGCAATTTTTAATTAAGATATGAACGTTAATTAAACCTAACCACCGAATAATCTAGGATACGATCTCTAGATTTAATTAGGTAGTAACATTCCTAATTAGGAAAACCGATTAATTAAAGCAACATCCATATATGATGTATCATTTAACCTAAGTTGTGTTATCCTTAATGATTACAAATCATTATTCGCTACACATGAATTTTAACATAACAATTATGAATTATATCAAAATTCTAGCAATGAGTTTGCAAAAAAATGATTTAATAAATGCCTTAAAATCATCTTTTTACAATACCCAATGGGTTCATACACAAATAGTCAAACAATAATAATAATACGATCCTTCATACACAAAACCCAAATCTATATACCTAGGAGAATACAATCAATTCAATAAGAGAGAAAGAAGCAACAAAAATATGAAAGGAATGTTTAATCCAAGTGGTCGATTTTGATATCACCTCTGAACTAGCATTGGGACGTTTAGCCCTTCATGGGTCTCTCCCAGAAAAAATTCCTTCAACCCCTTTAAGAATGTCCCATCCAAAGACTCTGCTGCTATTGCGCCTCCACTCCTTTCTTGTAAAAACCCACACATCTTTGCATCTACTAACTCTATATAGTTTGCGTTGAACACATATATTTGTGCTTCCTTTTCCTAGTTCATCATTGCGCTGTCGCTTTCTTCTTGGACATTGCCCTGCTGCACATCGTTTTGGTCCTCCTTAGGCTGATGTTCTCTTAGCGCTGCATGCATTTTGTTCTTCGATTTTCTTCTCCTGCAGTTGTTTTTTGCTTCCACCTACTGCAACCTTCCATCTTTGTTTTATTATAATTCCAAAATGACTTTCCATTAAATTCACGTTCCTGTATAGGGCAGTCACATGCAATTTCCATGTAGCTTCATTACCTTGATTTTCTTATCTTTACTTGCTCCAATATTTATCATTTTTGTTCAAAGAAGACAAGTGAATATGAATCTTTAAAAAATAGCCAAAATATAGAGCTTTTGACTTACTTTAACTTCTTTACTTCGAAATTGTGCCTAAAATCACATATGAGTCAAAATAAGTATCTTAAGCAATTTCATGTCAATAAATGCTAAGTGTTATGGAATAATTTCATAATCAATTAAGCACGTATCAATTTCCCCCATACTTAGCTTTTGGCCCGTCCTCAGCCAAAACATCAAAATTAAGCTCAAAGACCCGAAATATTTACTTAATCCCCATATTTTCCAAGAATACATAATCATAACCAAAGATCAATGACTTTCAAAAATCATATCAAGAAATCAACATTCAAAGCTTTTAATTATGATCAATAAACATTCATCACCTTTAAAAACTGAGTAATCTAATGGTAGAGTCAGAAAATGTGTTTAACTAAATTATATCCATAGGTACACTCATCACCGTTCATGATCATGATAATTCATAACTTTGCATATAATTTCATTTCTCCACCACTAAAAGTCACATACAAAATCATGAATCAAAGGACTTTTCAAGGTTGTAATGTGGGTAAAGGTAAGGTGAGATGTATTTGGTCAAGTAACTTGAAAGCCATTAAGCTAGTGAAACAAAGCAACACTCAATGTGACATCAAGTTCACAAGTTAACACTCATAAAAAATTAGGTACTGTCAGCTATGACGAATGCAACATTTATATTTCACAACCCAATTCAGCTCTCACATGCAACCCACATGAAGTATATACCAATTTGAAGAAATGACTCATATAATTGATGACAATACATTGAATCCACAAAGAGTTAACCTTCTAACCAACATCTACCTTATATTCAGCATACTCTAATAACACATTTATTACAACTTTAGGAAGATGCATTAATCATAAACAACTTTTCAACATATATGCAATTCCTCCTTGATACATTTATTTAAAAATTTTTCTTTTTATCTTTTCTCTTTTCTTTCTTTATTTTCCTTATAAAAATTAAAATAAACTACATCGACATGGGAATTTCAATGATAAGGCATAAAATAACAACCCAACATTATAACTAACCCACACATATGTAAACCCCCACACTTAGAATTTTATACATCCACAAACTCAACAATCACAAATGTTCCACTAGCTTTATGGCTTGGGTAGGACATTTGGTTAAGTATAAAGCATGTAATGTGGTTGATACAAAAGGAAAGGCTAATGGGGCTTAAAGCGGGCTTAAAAGGGAAAAATCATATTAATGGGATAGGCTATTTGGCTAATATAGCTTATGAAATAAAGAATGCCTAATCATTTCCATGTTAATGCATGTGATAAAAATGTGGTATCAAATAGAAACTCAAAGTAAATTCAGGATGTACATGTCATGAAGGTCACACATTATCAAAAGACAATAAGACTGATAAGGATGTGTCAATCTAATACTGGCTTTGTTTACCACTAGTCACTACTTTTATAAACATAATGCACATCGACCAATCACAAGAGTAAAAGTACATGCTAAAGTTGCTACGAAATTCTCTAGTCAATTCAAACTCTAATCATAACTATAAAGTCCTAGAATCAACAGAAAAGAGAAAATGTTTGTTTTGTTGTTTTATTCTTTCTCTCATTTTGATTGAAAACTTAAAACAAGAAAACAAACAAATTCAAAATCAAGTAATGAAAAAATGTAAAGAAAAGAAATTTAATTCCCTTGGGTTGCCTCCCAAGAAGTGCCTTTGTTTAGGATGTTGGCTCGACTCCATGTTTCCTCCTCATGTGATAAAATTGTGATCTTCAGGTATCACATGCGACTCCTCCACCTGAGATTCTTCAGGATAGCGTTTTAATTGATGATCCGTTGTATTATGTATCTTCCTTATCCTCTAACTTTCAATCTTGACTGAGTCCATGCACTCTAGAAAGATCTCAAATGTCTCTCCTCTAATCTGCTACATAAAGGTGAAGAGTTAGTCTAAAAAATAATCATAAACTCCGTACTCACCTCCGAGCTAAATAATGTCTTTTTCTGGTTCAAGCTCCTCCTCAACTTCTTCTTCACATGTAATTCCTTGAGTATTGCTCTCAAAATTCTCAAGCTCCTCATCACTCTGTAAGGTCTCTACACTAACGTCCATTGGGTATACCCTGGGTTGATATGACTGCTACCTTAGGTTGATATGACTACTCCTCTTCCATTTTGTGATTTTAGGTAGTTGATCTTTGTTACCATCTTACCCATTTGGCTTGCCACATTATGGAGTCTAGACATTTTATCCTATCAGAGTTGTTGTATGCCCTATTGAAGTTGTTGCTATACATCTTGTTGGAATTATTGTTTTACATCCTGCTAGAATTGTAAAGTATTAGCAATCATAACATTAATCAATTCTTCCAAAGATATACTTGAATCATGATAAGAAACTTCTGATCTATGTGGGAATTGCTGTGCATCATGCAAACTTTCATGGAAGTAATTCTGATGGTTATCCCATCCATAACCAAAGTTAGGTTGATCAGTCTAACCTTGGTTATAGGATTGAGAGTAAGAGTCAAAGAAAAAATTATTTCCATCTATAAATTTTCTTAATTTTGTTCACAAACAAGAAACAAAAAAATGAAAGGATCATGAAATAACTAAAAAGAAACCAATTACGAACAATTATATACAAAACACCAATTCAAATCATAAATAAAAACTAAAATACCACACTCCTCGACAACAGTGTCAAAATTATCAGTGTGTCGTAATGCTAGTCAAAATAAAATAACTAGACCTACTACTATAACAATGGTGAGTCTAGGTTGATCCTACATAGAGTGTGTGTAAAGTTTCTAAAATGAAAGTAACTAGTGTTTAGGTTTTTTTTTGGGGGGGGGGGGGGCGTGTTGGATTTTTAAAAAATAAAATAAAAAAAACAAAACAAAAGAAAACAAAATAAAAAAACAAGCAAAAAATGATAAAAGTGGGGAATTCAGAAGGGACCTGATTTTTTGATTCAATCTCGGCCTAAACACTAACTAAACATATTTCATTGATTTATTGTTCTCTAACCTCTCCTAGTAACTATTAATTGTGAGTTAATAATTAAACTGAGTTTTCCTTTAAGTAGTGTTTAATTAAGATACTATTGTTAATTAAACCTAACTACCGAATAATCTAAGATACGATCATTAGATTTAATTAGGCAGTAGCATTAAGAATTAGGAAAACTAATTAATTAAGACAACAACTATATACGATGCATTATTTAACCTATGTTGTGTTATCCTTAATGATTACGAATCATTAGTCACTAAACATGAACTTCAACATAACAATTACGGATTATATCAAAATTCTAGCAATAAGTTTGTAAATAAACGATTCAATGAACACATTAAAATCATTTTCACAATACCCAATGGGTTCATACATAAATAACTGAACAATAACGATAATACGATCATTTATACACAAAACCTAAATCCATATGCATAGGATAATGCCATCAATTCAATAAGAGAGATCGAAACAACAAAAATATGAAAGGAATGCTCAACTTGGGTCGTCGGTGTTGATGTCACCTCTGAATTGGTATTGAGATGTTTAGCCCTTTATAGGTCTCTTCCGAAAAAAATTACTTTAGCCTCTCCAAGAATGTCCCAACTGAAGACTCCCTTGTTACTGCGCCTATACTCTTTTCTTTTGCGCTATTGTTCTCTATTTATTGATTTTATTTTTGGATCCATCTATAGTGTCTTTTACCTTTAAAAACCACACATCTTTGCATTTAATACGTAGGTGTTTCATGCATGCAAACGTATGTGTTTAACGTAAATGTAGTTTACGTTTCCTTTTCTCAGTTCATCACTATGTTGTCATTTTCTTCTTGGACATTGCTATGTTGCATGTCATTTTAGTCCTCCTTAGGCAGATGACAACGCGTCATAATTAACTAAACTATTACTATAGTAGTGGTGAGTCTAGGTCGATCCCATAAAGAGTGTGTGTAAAGTTTTTGAAATGAAAGTAATTGGTATTTAGGATTAACCGGAGAGGGGGGTTGGATTTTAAAATAAGAAAATAAGATGAAACTAAACTAATAAAAAATTAAAGAAAACATGTGAAAAATGACAAAAGTGAGGAATTCTATAGGGACCTCATTCTTTAGTTTAAGCCCAACAACCTAATTAAGCATATTTCATTTATTTGTTATTCTCTAACCTCTCTTAGCAACTATTAATCATGGGTTAATAATTAACCTAAGTTTTTTCTTAGGTTTTGTTTAATAAAGATACGATCGTTAATTAAACCTAACCATTGAATAACGTAGGATACAATCTCTAGATTTAATTAGGCAGTAGCATTACGAATTATGAAAACTAATTAATTAAACTAACAACCACATACGATGCGTCATTTAACCTAGGTCATGTTACCCTAATGATTACGAATTATTAGTCGCTACACATGAATTTCAATATAACAATTACAGATTATATCAAAATTCTAGCAATGGGTTTGTAATTAAATAATTCAATTGACGCATTAAAATCATCCTTTCATAATACCTAATGGTTTTATACACAAATAATTGAATAATAATAATAATATGATCATTTATACACAAAACCCAGATCCATATGCCTAGGATAATACATTCAATTCAATAAGAAACAAAGAAGCAACAAAAATATGAAGGGAATGCTTAACCTAGGTCATCGATGTCGATGCCACCTTCGAACTAGTGTTGGGATGCTTAGCCATTCATGGGTCTCTCCTAGAAAAATTGCTTCAGCCCCTCCAAGAATGTCGCACCCAAAGACTCTGTTGCTATTGCACCTCTACTCCTTTCTTCTATGTTACTATTCTCTATTTATGGAGTTTTATTTTTAGTCCACCTGTAGTGTTTTTTAACCTTTAAAAACCCACACATCTTTGCATCTGCTACCTCTGCATAGTTTGCATTGAACGTATACGTTTGTGTTTCCTTTTCCCTATTCATCATTGCGCTATCGTCATACACAAATAACCGAACATTAATGAAAATCAAATTATCCATACACAAACACAATCAATTTCTAATGAAAGAAAGAAAAAAATAGTAAAATGCACTTAACTTGGTTTGTTGGTGTTGATATCACCTCCAAACTAGTGTCGGGACGTCTAGCGCTTCATGGGTCTCTCCCTAGAAAATGCTTTAACCCGCATGTTGTAACCTCCACCAAAGACCCCTTTCATTGCACCTCCACTCCTCTCTCGCAAGCTCTCTTCTGATCTCTTCTCAGGCCACTGTTCATGTGACGTGACAAATCCCAAGCTACTATACACCCGTTAAAAACCTTACAAGCATTTTGGCCTTAAACGCAGTCCTTTTCTACGTTATGCAGATTGTATTTTCTCTCCATGCTACTGTCATTTCGGTCTTGAAGTGTTATTGCTTCCCATCTGCGCTGTTACTCCTTTTTGATCCTCCTTCTGCTCACACGCTGCTATTTTTTTCATTTAGCTATGCGTTTTATTGCTTGGCATGGACTACTGTGCTGCATTTTTTAGGTCCTCCAAACATCCAATGTATTGCATTTTTATGCTTCTTGGTGTTGTCCTCTTTAAAACCACACCACCCTTTTTATTTTCTTTTAACCCACGCATATACCAAGCCCTCCTACTAAACATCTACGTTTTGGGCTGAATGGTGTTGTATATTTTGGCTTCCTTCACTACACCTTAGATTGTCGTTTTGCTCTATTATTTCTCATGAAATTGACGTTTCGTGGGGCTGTCCCATATATTGGCTTCCATCTTTATTTTACCATGATTCCAAGATGCTTTCCATTAAATTCATGTTATTGCATGCAAAAACATGAAATTTCCATGCACAGTAGCAGTGAGCTATATTGCTTCATCATCTTAATTTTCTTGTCTTTACTTGCTATGATGTTTATCATTCTTACTCCATGAAGACGAGTGAGTGTAATTCTTTAGAAAATGACCCAAATGAAGTGCTTTTGACTCACTTTAACTTCTCTGCTTCCGAATTATCCCTGAAATCACATATGAGTCAAAGTGAGTATCTTAAGTAATTTTATGTCATTAATCGCTAAGTGTTATGAAATAATTAAACAATTAATTAAGCACATATCAACAGATGTTCTCCTAGCGCTGTATGCATTTTGTTCTTTTGTTTTCTTCTTCTACTACCATTTTGTGCTTCCTCCTACTACAGCCTTCCATCTTTGTTTTACCATAATTCCAAAATGCCTTCAATTAAATTCACTCCGTTAAATTCTCATTCTTGTATGGGGCTGTCACATGAAATTTCCATGTAGCTTCATCATCTTGATTTTCTTGTCTTTACTTGCTCTAATATTTATCATTTTTGTTCGATGAAGACAAGTAAATATGAATCTTCAGAAAATAGCCAAAATATAGAGCTTTCGACTCACTTTAACTTCTTCAGTTTCGAATTGTGCCTAAAATCACATATGAGATAAAGCAAGTATCTTAAGTAATTTCATGTCAACAATTGCTAAGTGTTATGGAATAATTTCGTAATCAATTAAGCACCTATCAATACTACAAGTCACACTTGTGACTTTTTGCCAACTCACTCAAAAACCTAGTTTTTGTTATAAAAACATCGTTTTGATGGCAGAAACATTTTTATAACAAAAACAATTCATTCTTCATTTTTTGGGTTTTAGGATGACAAAGGTGATAGGGAGAGCTATTTGTTAAAGACCCATGGAGAAGATGCAGGGCTAGGCTTTCCGACAGTGGTTTGAAGGTGAAATCAATGTCCGAGTCACAGTTAAGCATATATTTCCATTATTTAATGTCAAATCTCTCCTTTCGGATTATTTTTTGACTATTTTCGATAAATTGTTTGCATTAGTTTAATTTTATTTTGTTAAATCAATTATTATCATTACAAGAGTTAACCAAACATTTCATTTGGATACGATCCCGACTCACCATAGTAACAAATTTTTAGTGTATAGAGTTAGATAAATTTTATAGTGCATTCAACATGTGTTGTCAAATTTTGACCCAATTACTAGGGAGTTTGATGATTTAATTTTTGTTTTTGATTTTAGTTGTTTTGTGTATATATTGTTTATAATTGCTTCTTTTAGTTATTTGTTGATCTTTAAATGTTTGTTATAGTTGGTATATGGTAGTGACGAGATCTCCTTATAGAGAACTTGTACATTTTGACCTAGAGATTGAGAGGACATTATGGACATTGAAAAGGGAAGCAAGAACAACTTCTAAAGTACAATTAAAACTTGAATTCAAAGAAATAATGGCAAATCTAAGACCACTAAGGGAGTTGGCTGCACCATACTTAACCCAAAGGCTTTTATGCATTACATTTCCTAATTTTGCTGAGTATGTTACTTTTAAACTTAATTCTAAGTTAATATATTTGATGCCAAATTTTTGTGGTCTTGCAGGTGAGCATGCATATAAACATTGCAAGGAACTTGATGTGGTGTGTCTAAGTATGAAGCCTTCAGGGGTGACAGATGAATAGATCATATTGAGGGCTTTTCTGTTCTCACTAAAAGATGCAGCGAATGATTGGTTATTTGATCTACCTATTAGGAGTGTAAACACTTGGCTAGAGATGAAGAGGTTGTTTTTTGAAAAAGATTTTCCATCATTGAAGACAGCAAGTATACAGAAGGAAATCTGTATCATAAAGCAACATAACAGAGATTCCCTTTATGAATATTGGAATGCTTCAAGAAGCTATATGCTAGGTGTCTGCACCACAACATTCTAGAGCAACTTCTTATTTGCTATTTTTACAAAGGATTTCTATGGATGTAGAGGAGTCTAGTAGATGCGACAAGTGGTGGGGCACTGTGTGAGAAGACTCCTATCAAAGCCAGGATTTTACTTGAGGATATGGCTGCTAATATTCAACAAGGTGGGGTTTAGCTTGTTTTATACTAGTTCTTCTAACTTTTTCCCACTCCTAAATGTGATAGCTTTAATTTACTCCCTTAGATTTACTTGCGTATTTCTTGGGAGACTCCCCACACTTTTCTTAGATATTGCATTAGCTAATTGACCTCCAAATTGTGAATATAAGAGGTATGATTCTTTGCTACTTGATCGAATTTTCCTTCCATCCTCTTTTAGACTTTTTTAGACTTGTGAAATTGGAATCTAACATGTCTATAAACTTGTCCATCTTTGAATCTCATGAACTGAATTTATATTATTAAAATCTTGATGGGCTTTGAGTTCTCATTTGGGTTCCTGCATTATTAGATCAACAGAAATTCGGGTGGTTGTTCCACATAGGATTATATGTGTTTGAATAAGGGTTGTTGCCTCCTAGACTAAATTGTGCTCCCTCGTAATTGAGTTGCTCCATGTTTTTATTTTTCATTAAGAAACAATCAACCGTGATATAGCTCTCTTGCCTGTGTAACTTGCATACATGCTGAATTGCTTTAAAAGGAGATGAAGAGGTGGCTTTCAAGCTATTTAGTTACTTGGTTAGATTGGTAATTTCAACTTGTATTGCTATCACTGAATCTACAATAATCATTCCCTTCTAATCTTGGAAGGATGACTGTTGTCTACTTCAGTTTAAGGTCCAAAGATAACTATTGTTCACCATCTCATCTAAAAAATCTTCCATTTCCTCAATTGTTTTTCTCATTAATGATTTGCTAGCAGCTGCATCAATAGTGTCTCATATAGGAAGATTAGCTCCATTTAAAAATTTACAAGAGGAATTCCTTCGATAAGTTATGATGTAGTCATCTCCATTATAATACCACTTCCACACTTCATATAGAGACTCCCCTTTGTTTAATTGGAAATTAGTTATTTCCTTAATGAGCTTTATTGTCTTGGTCAATGGGAAGTACTTATCTAAAAATGCATGCACAAGCTACTTACATGTGATGTTTTCCAGATTAAATGAATTCAACCACGCTTTGACTCTTTCTCTAAGTGTAAAAGGGAAAATTCTCATCCTAATAGCATCTTCTGACATCCTATTATATTGAAAGGTGTCACAAATTTCTAAAAAATTATCCAGATGAGCTTTGAAATCCTCACTAGGTAGTACAGAGAATTGTAAATTATTCTGCAATATATTTAACAATTCTAGTTTAATCTCAAATGTGTTCATCTGCACTGGTGGTGGAGTGATTCCTTGTTACATAGCATTAAACCCTGACCTTATGAAGTCTATAAGATTTCTTTGTTGCTATCCGTGATTTAACTCCTCTTCCATTGTTCTCTCTACCACTTCTTGACATTTAGCTATTTGGATCTCTCTTTATTGCCTTGTGATGTCGAGAGTTTAAGTTTCTTCTACCTTGCTTAAACTTCTAGTGATTCTTATGTTAATGCAATCATAATCATATAAGAAAGGGTATAAATTCCTTAAATCAATGGAATCGAAATCATTATAATGCTAACTAGTCCTTGGCAACGGTGTCAAAAAATTGTCGACAAGTTTTATAATATAGAACTCTCAATACCTAGATTATATGGATCATATCTTATAGTATTAAAGGTATCATCCGCACAAAGAATATTTAGACACCTTACAACATAAATAAGACTATTTATAAGGAATTAAAATATTAATTTTAATTAAAATAAATAATTGAAATTGAAACAACTAATAAAATTGATAAGTAAATAATTAAGCTGCCAATAAAGTAAGGTTGATCAAAATTAGAGACGTGGGAATTATTTCATCCTTGTTTTATTTTCTCTTTATCTTATTGATCCAATTATGCTCAATCCTAGAGATCCTAAGGTTTTGATTACCCTCTCTCGAGATGTAATCAATTAATCATAATTGAATTTGATAATAATTGAATTGTAATATCTCAATTCACAAAACTACTCCTAGCTTTTCAATTAGATTTGAAGCAATCCTAATGATAATTAATTTCAAAATTATTCTCTCTTTAATTGTTAATTAATTTCATAACTGCAAGTTTATTAAGCTATCAATTCTTGATGCACACTTTAACAAAAATAACTTGATTCACTCTCTCGATTTATTACCAAGTATAGGTTTAACAATTATCACAAAGGATTCATAAATGTATTGAATTCAACAAGAATAACGTTTAACACAACAATTCAAGAACAATCTTTAATATAGATTTAGAAACCTATACTCATGTTAAACATCCTAGAAATATAAATACACATTTAGGAAAATGAAATAAATAAAAGGAAAAAGAATAAAAACCGGTTGGAGTCTTAATCTGGAAACCAGGAATTCTCTCAAGCTCTTCTTAATGTCTCCTCTTAATATTCTTTTGATGTGGTGGATGCTACCTCTTTTTGGTCTTTTTTTTGTTCTTATGTAGTGCTTGAGGATTCTAGGGTTGTTTTAAGGGTTTTTTAACTTAATTCGGTTCCAAAAATATCCCCAAACGCTCAGAACTTAAAAAATCTTATGCCTGGAAACACTCACAATTATAAACTGCATGAATTTTCCTTCTCTGTCATGATTATGCATGGTGTCACAATCATGACAAAAGCTTTATGCACATTTTTCATCTTCGTGTGTCACGATCGTGAGATGACTCCAATATCTTCTCCATTCTTCAACTTCTTGTTTTCATACACTCCACACATATCAAACACCTCTTGAAAAATAAAATTAAAATCAAATTCATGCTCTAAACCAATCAAACACTTAGAACACATATAAACATTAACAAAAACACAATTCTAAGCCTATACACAAGATAATCATCTAAGAAACACTTAAACTCCTATAAAACATATTATAATCTACACTTATCAAATATGTCCTTTATAATGATATTTTGAGTAGATATATTAAAAGTAGACTAAAGTGATGTAATAAAATTGTTAAAGTCTATATGATCCATAATTAAGAGTGGATATTCATGCCTTATGATTTCTTTTGTAAGAAAATTCTTGAATGTTTTAGGATTATAGACTGTGATAGTAATTTCATTTTTTACCTTTTAGAAAAATAGGTGAAAATGCTCAACCTCTTATTAACAATCATTTTGATTACGCATATCGTGATACCTTTTTAAGTGTAATACCTTTTTAACCTCTACTACAGAACTTATGTCAATATTTTCACTCCATCTCATCAATTATTCTCACTTATTTTATTCTCTGTGAAGTGATTCGAAACATTCATTCTTATTTTCAAACATTTATTGGTTCCTTCTATTTAAATTATTTATATACTTCTAATATGATCATGCATCAGATAAGAACTTATTGTTGTGTTGGCTTATATTAAAGGGTTATGATAAGTGTAAATTGCATCATATTTTAGGGCATATTTTGAGATGTGTTTATCTATTAATTTAATCATTTAGTATGTGTTTAGGTTAGAAGTGTGTTAGTTTCTTAATTATTATGTTTTAAGTGTTTTATGAGTTAGTACAAGTCTTTGAGCTTAAATATTATATTTTAAAGATACCTTGATGTGTTTGCTAATGTTTTAGGGTCAACATCGAAGAACGGAGAAGTTTTAGAGACATTCGGGCTGAAACAATGTCCCGTGATTGTGGCATGTCTTGTGATAGAAACACCAGTTTTGGCCCATGATTGTGGCCTACATGCCACAATCCTGACAAAAGCCTAAGAAATGGCCCACGATCGTGGCCTATAGGGCCACAATCATGACTTATGTCAGGGAAATGCACAGGCACTCAATAACGTCAAGTTTCAAGGGATTTTTTGGACCTTTAGGACCTCGAAAAAACCTTAGGGTTACCCAAAGCACAAGAGAATATTTAAAGAACAGAAAAAAGAGGCAGAGAGTAGCTTTTGCATCAGACACCTTGAGAAACCCTAGAGAGAAATCATCGAGAAATAAAGGAAGAGAAGAAGGCAGAGAGAAGAGGAGAAGAAGTTGTCTCGACATACTTCTCAGATTAGGAGGTTTTCCAATGTTATTGCCTCCTATCATCCATTTAGATTGTATTTCCTATTTATTTTTAGTTTTATTATTGTGAAGAATTAGATTGACCAGTTGATGATAGGATCTAGAATGTCGAGGATGTTCAAAACTCCCCTTCGTAATTTTATTCTTGAATTAATAAAAGCTGGTTATTTATGTGTTTATTGGATATTTTTGTGGTTTGATTCTTTGATTGCATAATTTGATAACAAACTGAGAGGCTAAATCAAATGAAGAATGATTTAATTGCATTAAATGATTTAATAGAAACCAGAATTAATCAACTCGATAATTTGTGTGGAGAGAGATCTTGCACAAATTTTCGGTAGTTTATTAGAGAACTTCAAAACTAATTAAGGTTTTGGATCAGTTGTGAATTGAGAGATTGCAACTTCCATTATCTAATTAGGTTTTATGATTTAGGATTATTGGTTATAACTCGAGAAAGAATAATCAACCCTAGGACAGTCTAGAACCAAAGATCCAATAATTCATAATCATTTAGGTTAGCATTAAAGATAGGTAAAATTTCCTTTCACTCAATTAGTAATTTCTTTTGTTTGATTCTTGGGTATGTTGCAATTGCTTGGTAATTAATATTTTCATGTTTGATTCTTAATTTGATTGATTAAATTAAATTCTCATTTTAGTTTCTTTGTATTTTGAATTTCTTTTATTTATTTTTGGCCTTAGATTTTAGGATTAGATTAGTTCCCTCCTTATGGAGTTGACACCTTTAGTTTTACGCTAACAAACTATGCACTTGCGATTTATTGAGGGTTAATAATTAAAACTTCAAAACCAAGGGGTTGTTTTACATAAATTTCTTTATCTATAAAACCATTCAAAAAGGAACTTTTCACATCCATTTGAAACAGTTTTATATCTTGGAAAGTAGCATACGCAAGTAAGATCCTAATAGCTTCTAATCTAGCTACAGGAGCATATGTTTCATTGTAGTCTATTCCTTCTTGTTGATT
>JAOQML010000001.1:21798197-21809247 GCA_027568935.1 Erythroxylum urbanii
AAAGTCGCGATCGTGCACATATGAACAGTAGCGGTATTAAAGGGGTTGTCGCGATCGTGCATATGCACGATCGCGATATCCTTACTACACACACACACTTCAAATCTTCATAACTTTTAATCTCGAAATCCAAAAATTATAAACTTTATGTTATTAGAAAGCCAAAAGAAAGATCTACAACTTTCATAAATACAATTTTGTCAAAATCTATCTAGATCAATACAGTTTATTCATTGAAGTTTCAGAATACATTTTAATTCCTTTTTCCTTTATTCTCTTATTTTCTCTCATTTGTCAATATACATTCTCACAAACAAAAGACTTGAATCCAACAAACACTATCTATACACATAAGACTCTTAATAGAACAAGCTCTTAACCCATCAATTTACTTAAGAAGAATTTATCCCAAAAACCAGTAAACAACGAACAATTTATTCCCAACATAATAACACTATTAAAAAAGAAATTTTCTGCACACAAATATAAAAGAAGTTCTTCAACCCTTCTTTCATTCATTACTCTAGAAGACAAAGTTTCATTTCTCAGATGTTGCAAGTGCAACATTCCACTACCATAGGGTACATACCCAACTTTCAGGAACATAACCTATAATAATGGTATGTTAGAGCAAAACAATTCCAACTTATACATGGCATCAACTAACATCATTTAAAAGTCAACAAATTTTAAAACCATTCATTGAATTAATCCACAAAATTTATACTTTTTCCTTTAGACAAACATTTACATAACCTCATACAGGTTCTAACAAAAACAACAAAATACAAGACATAACACTCCTGGAGTCAGCTGATAGACCTCTGAGCCATAACAAAATCCAAAGGGTCCTTCAGTCCTGTCTAAAGAACTAGGTCTCCTGTCTTGTAGCTGAAAAGCCACATTGCAATATTTATAAGTTTTGCAAACTCAATGAGTGAACCATCATTGATGATTTCACTGGATCACATACACATAATACATATTTTACAAACACTCATTCAGATCATAAACACATTCCAAATGTTCACATTGCTAAGTATAGCAAATAAATCACATCAATTTATCACTCATTCAACTTTACAAATCATTCAATAAATTTCAGTCTTATAATGTTATATGCATGAGATTCACATTCTTTCTTATTGTTGTGACCAAGTGCCTATCACAAACTTATACAAATATCGACCATAGGGCTCAGTCAAACAGAATCACGGAGCATAGCTTTATATGCAAAATCAGAAATCAAGGAGCAAAGCTCTACATGGAAGCGCTTCATACTAGCAACTCAAGTCACAATGCCTTTATCTGAGCATGCATTTTATGAAATGCAACAATTTCTGAATATCTCATATATCACAATCTTATACAAATGCTCAGATAAGATTTCACAATCATCGGACCTAAGTTCGGCGTTCAACTTTTGTTGAGAATCAAAAATCAAATTCATATCAAATCAAAACACTCCCAATATATGCCCAACTCGTAAAACTCCTTGGACCTCAGGTCCAGAATCCAGAAACAACTCACAAACAGTTTAAAATATTGGAAGTTTAACAAATCAAATTAAATTCAAATCGAATCAATCCTAGGAAATCATCTAGGTTGACTTACTGTACGTTCCAAGAAGCTATTGCCTGGATGGTCCAGCAATGTCCGACTGGCGTCCAATGTGCTCCTCTATAACATACACAACACATTCACAAATATCACAATTTGCACAATTGAAAACATATTCCTTTATGCACATGTACTTAAATTTAAAAAAATGCACAATGAATTGTTCAATGATAATTCCTGGTATCTTATTGTAATTTTCCTCATTAAATCGATCAGATATCAAAGCCCTCATTAATATCATTTGGTACTTATAATTTGGGCCAAAATAAAACAATGTGAAATCAATTACATAACTTAATTGTCCACTTCAGATTTTCTACCCATATGATTTTGGGTTAACTTTGCATAATTAATCTGATAGGGTAAATGACAAAATTAGGCAACACTTCTTTCTGGAAATTTGTTCTACAGTGTCTTAAATTTCTAATGAGTCTAAGATCATCCAATTTGATTCAGTATTCAATGAGTTATGTACAAAATACAACAGACTGTGCACATTTGAACTTTTGGCTATTACATGATCATACCCTCTAATTGTACAACTCATATCTTTCAGCTCAGATATCCAAAAATTACAAACTTTATACCACTTTAACGCTAAGAGAATAAGCTACAACTTTTGTGAGGGCAACCCAGCCTAATTCGGACCACATCAATACATTTAATTCAATAACCACAGGATAAGATTTATGTCCCTGGTAGTGCTATAGCCTAAGCTGAGACTCAATTACATGCCAATGTTGAAAATCATAAAGACAGAATTAAAATTAGACTTCTTCACAAAAGTTGTAGAAATATGTCTCTAGTTTAATATGAATTAAAAATCAACTCATTCAGAGATATACAACTCAAGTTATAATTAGAAAACTGAAGCATGATTGTGAAAACTTTTCCAATTCATAACATTCCAGCAAACTTCCACACTTTCATCCTATCAATCACTTTCAAATCAATTCAGATAACTCTAAATTTTTATCGAGAGAAACAAAAATGTCTTAGGAATCCATTGTTCTAAGTTTCAAGTTGTTTGGAGTTTGGATGAAAATGTTATAGGCAAAAGACTGAGGGTTATTTAATGAAATACTCTAGTTTTTTAACCCACACAAATAAACCATCACATTTTCTCTCTCTAGCACGCCAACTTCATCTTCTTCACCAAACCAGATCACCGAACTACTCTTCTCCTCTTCTTCTTTCTTTCTTTTTTTTTCCAGCAAAATCACAATCCTAATTCATCGATTCCACATGTCTAACTCCCAAAAGCAAACTCTGCACAAATCAAATTCAATTTTGCTCTCCCAAAATCACAAATCCAAAACACCCACCATTCTTTCTCTCTCTCTACTGTAACTTTTTAGAAACTCATTCTCACATCCATTTACTCCAATCACTTGCAAACAATTTCTCTAACCCATTTTTAGCTCTTCAATACTCATAAAATTCCAAAAATCCAAGATTCATATTAAACATCAAAATCTGATTATCACACATGCAACTTAAAATTTCTAGCGCATTTTAAACAACTCCACATCAACACCGAAACTACTCCATTTTTTTTGTTCATGTAAGAACTCATTTTCAACCATCAAAACATCATTTACAACATCCAAAACCAAACTGAAACACAACTTACTTGATTCAATCGGAATTCAAATAGTGAGAGTGAATGAAAGATACAAAATCAACAAGTTGTTGTTCGGTAATGACTAAACATAAAGAGAGTTTTGAAAGCTATACTTTCAGTGAAGAACAAGAGAGTGGAACAAAGCTGTACCGATTCTTCCACCTAAAACATGTACTACGTGTCCTTGTGCATGTATTCCAATTGTCACTTATTAGCAGTCCACGTGTCACCATACATACAAGCCATTTGTCACAAATATAATTGGTCCAAAATACCCCAAATTTTTTTGAAAATTTCTAAAATTCACTAAAAATTATGAAATAATAATATGACCCTCCAAATAAATTTTCAGCTCAAAAATAATTCACAATTCACCTTTTAATAACACAATTGTACCAAGAAATGTCAATGGATGCATGTACAATCATATAAATGTACAAAAATGTGGTAACACATTTAACTTATGCATGACGTGTATTTTCCTAATTTCTCAATAATTTATTATAATTTACTATTCTAGCCTTAACATAGGTAACGGGATGTTACAATTCTCCCCTCCTAACAAAAATTTCGTCCTCGAAATTCTTACCTGAATGATCAAATAGGTAGGGGTACTGAGTCCTCATGTGCTCCTCCATTTCCCATGTGGCTTCATCACTCGAATGGTTCTTCCAAAGGATTTTTACCATTGGAATCACTCGATTCTTCAGTTGTTTATTCTGATAGCCAATTATCTTCATAGGTTCTTCAACATAGCTTAAATTACTAGAGACTTCAATCTCTTAAGTCAGTATTACATGAATTGGATCCGACCGATAATGCCTAAGCATACTCACATGAAACACATTATGTATCTGAGCCATTTATGAAGGTAAGGCTAACTTATAAGCCAATGGTCCAATTCTGTCAATGATCTTATATGGACTAATATACCTCAGACTTAACTTACCCTTCTTGTCAAATCTCAGTACACCTCGCCAGGGTGATACTCTCAAGAATACTCTATCACCAACCTGATACTCCATATCTCTCTTGTGCTGATCCACATAGCTTTTTTGTCTACCTTGTGTCATTTTAATTCTGCTACGGATCAATTTTACCTTATCAACAGTGTCCTGAATCAACTCTGGGGCTTCGATAATTCTTAGACCCTCTTCATCCCAGTATAAAGACGAACGACACTTCCTGCCGTACAATGCCTCATATGGAGCCATACCGATACTACTGTGATACTGATTATTGTAAGCAAATTCAATCAAAGCTATATATTTATCCCATGCTCCCTGAAACTCCAAAACACAAGCTCTGAGCATATCCTCGATAGTCTTGATCGTTCTCTCACTCTGACCATCTGTCTGAGGATAAAAGGACGTACTGAAATTCAATTTGGTACCCAAAGTTGTCTGTAAACTACCCAAAAATCTCGAGGTAAATCTAGGATCCCTGTCCGAAACTGTGAACACTGGAACCCCAAGTAACCTCACAACCTCATTCACATATCGCTGAGCTAACTGATCTAGTGAAATATTTTCTCTTATTGGCAAGAAATGAGCCGATTTGGTCAGTCTATCCATAATGACCCAAATGACATCATGTTACCTTGGAGTCATCGGCAAACTCATATTGAAATCCATCGTGATTCGTTCCTATTTCTACTCCAGAATAGGTAACAATTGTAATTTCCCAGCTGGAGCCTGATGCTCAGCCTTAACCTGTTGGCAAGTTATACACTTCGAAACAAATTCTACTACTTGCTTTTTCATGCCAGGCCACCAATAATTTTGTTTCAGCGTGTTATACATCTTAATAGTACCAGGATGCATATTATAAGCTGCTAAATGTGCTTCCTCTAAAATCTCTTTCCTCAAAGTATCAACGTTGGGCACACATAGTCTTTGCTTTAACCTCAAAGTATCACCTCTCACTTCAAACTCAGAATTTGGATTCACTTTCAACTTCTCAATTAACTTCACTAAATCTGGATCTCTGCTCTGAGCCTCTTTGATTTTTTCGACCAAAACAGGTCTCAGCTTCAAGGTAGCTATCAATGTATCATTTTTCTCTAAATTTAATTCAGCATTCAATGCTCTCAACTGAACTACGTTCAGTAACCTTGATAACTGTACTTGTGCCACACTGCTGTATGATTTCCTACTTAATGCATCAGCTATAACATTAGCTTTGCCAAGATGATACTCAATTGTACAATCATAATCTTTTAACAATTATATCCACCTCCTCTGTCTCATGTTTAACTCTTTCTAGCTCAACAGATATCTCAAACTTTTATGATCAGTAAATACCTGAAAGGTTTTACCATACAGGTAATGTCTCCAGATCTTCAGGGCAAACATTACTGCAGCAAGTTCCAGATCATAAACTAGGTAATTAAATTCATGAGACCTCAACTGTCTCGATGTATATGTTATTACTTTACCATACTGCATTAGTACACATCCAAACTTTGATGCGACGCATCACTGTACACAACATAACCTCTAAAACCTAATGGGATAGCTAACACAGGTGCTGAAGTTAACCGATGCTTTAGCTCTTCAAAACTCCTCTGACAATCATCACTTCATCTTAAAGGCACATTCTTTCTCAGAGGTTTTGTCAAAGGGGTCGAAATTAATGAAAACCCCTTGACAAACCTTCTGTAATACCTGGCTAGTCCAAGGAAACTTCGGATCTCAGACATATTCTTCGGAGCCTCCCATTCATTACAGCTTCTATTTTCTTTTGGTCCACCTGAATGTCTTGTCCAGACACATTGTGACCCAGAAACACTACTCGATCAAGCCAAAATTCACACTTGCTGAACTTGGCATATAACGGTTTCTCCCTCATTGTCTGAAGAACCATTCTCAGATGTGCCACATGATCTTCTCTACACTTCAAATACACCAAAATGTCATCAATAAAGAAAATTACAAATTGATCTAAATAAGGTTGAAATAACTTATTCATCAATGCCATAAAAGCTTCCAGAGCATTAGTTAATCCAAATGGCATTACCAAAAACTTGAAGTGCCCATATCTGGTTCTAAATGCACTCTTAGGAACATCTGCCTCAGCTATCCTCAGCTGGTAATATCCCGATCTCAAATCTAACTTTGTGAACACCTAAGCTCCCTGTAACTGGTTAAACAAATCATCAATCCTTGCAGTGGATATTTATTCTTAATTGTTATCCGATTCAACTACCGATAATCAATACACAATCTTAGGGTGCCATCCTTCTTCTTTACAAACAATACTGGAGCTCCCTAAGATGACATACTAGGCCTGATGAAACCCTTATCTAACAATTCCTACAACTAGGTTTTCAGTTCCTTCAGTTCAACGGGCGTCATCCTATATGGAGGAATTAACATAGGAGCGGCACTTGGGACAATATCAATAACGAACTCCGTCTCCCTATCTAGGGGTAATCTTAGTAGTTCAGTCAAAAACACATCCAGAAATTCCCTAACAACTGGAATGTCCTGAATGGTTTGTTCATTCTGATATCCACCACGTGGGCCAGAAAAGCCTCACATCTACCTCGAATCAATCTCAAAGCACTCAGAAAGGCAATTAGTCGAGTTGGCACTGCCAGACTAACTCCTTGAAACACCACTCTCGGCTGATTAGGGGATTCAAGCACTACCTCCTTAGTATAACAATTCATCACTACCCTATGAGCAGTGAGCCAGTCCATGCCTAAGATGAGGTCTATCTCTTTTAGTTGCAATATAATTAAATCAGCTTCTAATTCTGGCTGATCAATCCGAACTATACACCTCTTACATACCTCACCAATCACTGTTGTGCTACCCACTAGAGTACTCACTACAATCCACATTTTAGTGTCTCACGCTCACAATGCAATCTAGATGCCAGATGCGGGGTGATGAATGAATGTGTAGATCCTGGATCTACCAGTGCATATGCTTCAAAATTAAAAACATTCAACACACCTGCTACCACATCTGGGGAGTCCTATGTCTCCTGTCTGGTAATGGCGTAGACCATGGCCTGAGATTGCGGCTGATTGCTCTGCACCTCAGTCCTGACAGTGTGCCCTACTGACTAAGTCCTACCTCTACCTCTGCCTCTCTGTGCAGGTCTGCCAGCTTTACTCCGCTGAACTGTAGTCTCAGTCATAGTTCCTCCTCTAGCTCCAGACTGTGTTTCCAACATCTCAGGGCAATCTTTGATCTGATGCTCATATGAGCCACATCGAAAACATGCTCCCGATATCCACTAACACTCACCACCATGCTTTTTACCACAGTGCTCACATTCAGTCAATTGATGCGACTAATTGGTAGGCATCTGTCCTCTGCCTCCATTAGACTAAACAAATCTACCTCTTCTTTGAGATCCCGATTATCTCGATCTAGACTGGAATTGAGATGATCTGTTCTGACGCTTTCTAAAGTTTTTGCCAGAATCAGCCTAAGACTCGTCCTGCCTCTTACCTCTAACCTCCTGTTTGTTTGCTGCTTGGCCATATTTCAACAATTGTTCAATTCTAATCGAGGCTGCTCGGAGTTCTGTAAAACTATTCAAGTTAGAAATGTTTAGTCTCGTTCTGATCTCCATGTTCAAATCATCCTCAAATCGTCTACATTTTTCTTCTTCAGTTGGGATCAATGCAGTTGCATATCTCATTAGCTCATTAAATTTTATCTTATACTCTGCCACTATGAGTCTGCTTTGCTTCAGGTCTAAAAATTCTTTCATTTTTTGATTCATGTAAATGTTCAACATATAGTTCTCTCGGAACACTCTCAGGAAATCCTCCCAGGTCAAACTACAAGGTCTGGCTGTACTATCCGGAACGGTTTTCTACCACTGATATGCGAGGCCTTATATGAGTGAGACAGCATAGTCGAATTTCTCATCTGCCTCACAGTCCATCTGGTCAAACACTCTTTCAGTTTGCTCAAGCCACCCTTCTACTTTAGCCAGATCTGTACTTCTGTAAAAGTCCACAGCCCCTTATTTTCTCAGCTTATCATATCTTCTTTCTCGCCTCACTGGAATTCTCGGAGGCATCTGAGCGAACTCAGGTATAGGAGACACTAAATTGACTCCTACGGACTCCATGTCAGCTGACTCTCCAATGTGATCTCCTATGGAAGGTGGCCTATAACAAACAAAAGTTGTGATCACTAGTGACTGGAATATCTCACTAATTATCATATCTCAACTCATATTTGTCTCTAAAGATGCCAAACCATGCTCTGATACCAAAATGCAACATTCCACTACCATAGGGTACATACCCAACTTTCAGGAACATAACCTATGATAATGGTATGTTAGAGCAAAACAATTCCAACTTACACATGGCATCAACTAACATCATTTAAAAGTCAACAAATTTTAAAACCATTCATTGCATTAATCCACAAAATTTACACTTTTTCCTTTAGACAAACATTTACATAACCTCATACTGGTTCTAACAAAAACAAAAAAATACAAGACACAACACTCCTGGAGCCAGCTGACCGACCTCTGAGCCATAATAAAATCCAAAGGGTCCTTTAGTCCTGTCTAAAGAACTAGGTCTCCTATCTCATACCTGAAAAATCACATTGCAATTTTTATGAGTTTTGCGAACTCAATGAGTGAACCATCATTGATGATTTCACCGAATCACATACACATAATACATATTTTACAGACACTTATTCAGATCATAAACACATTCCAAATGTTCACATTGCTAAGCATAGCAAATAAATCACATCAATTTATCACTCATTCAACTTTGTAAATCATTCAATAAATTTTAGTCTTATAATGTTATAAGCATAAGACTCACATTCTTTCTTATTATTGTGACCGACTGCCTATCACCAACTTATACAAATATCGACCCATAGGGCTCAGTCAAATAGAACCACGGAGCATAGCTCTATGTGCAAAATCAAAAATCACGGAGCAACGCTCTACATGGAAGTGCTTCATACTAGCAACTCAAGTCACAATGCCTTTATCTGAGCATGTATTTTATGAAATGCAACAATTTCTAAATATCTCATATATCACAATCTCATACAAATGCTCAGATAAGATTTCACAGTCATCGGACCTAAGTCTGGCATTCAACTTTCGTTGAGAATCAAAAATCAAATTCATATCAAATCAAAACACTCCCAATATATGCCCAACTATTAAAACTCCTTGGACCTCAGGTCCAGAATCCAGAAACAACTCACAAACAGTTCAAAAATATTGGAAGTTTAACAAATCAAATTAAATTCAAATCGAATCAATCCTAGGAAATCATCTAAGTTAACTCACAATACATTCCAAGAAGCTATTGCCTAGATGGTCCAGAAATTTCTGACTGGCATCCAATGTACTCCTCTAAAATATACACAACACATTCACAAATATCACATTTTTTTCACAAATGTACACGTTTTCTTTTATGCACATCAATGTATAAAAAGTATGCATAATGCATGTTCAATGACAATTTCGGATATCTTATTATAATTTTCATCATAAAATCGACCAGATATCAAAGCCCTCGTTAATAACATTTGGTACTTATAATTTGGACCAGAATAAAACAATGTGAAATCCATTTCATAACTTACTTGACCACTTCAGATTTTCTACCCATATGATTTTGGATCAACTTTGCATAATTAATCTGATAGGGCAAATGACAAAATTAGGGAAAACCTCTTTCTAGAAAGTTGTTCTACAGTGTCTTAAATGTCTAATTACTCCAAGATCATCCAATTTGATTCAGTATTCAATGAGTTATGTACAAAAAACCACAGACTATGCACATTTGAACTTTTGGCTAGTACATGATCATTCCCTCTAATTGTACAACTCATATCTTTCAGCTCAAAAATTCAAAAATTACAAACTTTATACCAATTTAAAGCTAAGAGAATAAAATACAACTTTGGTGAAGACATCTTAGTCTAATTGTTCCTATATCAATACAATTTATTCAATAACCACAGGACATGATTTCTGTCCGTGGTAATTCTACAGCCTAAGCTAAGATGCAGTTTCATGCCAAATTTGAAAGTCTTAGAGATGGAATTAAAATTTGACTTCTTCAAGAAAGTTGTAGACTTATGTCTCTAGTTTAATCTGAACTAAGAATAAACTCATTTGGAAATCTACAGATCAAGTTATAATTAGAAAACCAAAGCATGATAATGAAAATATTTCCAATTCATAACATTCCAGCAGACTTCCACACTTTCATCCTATCAATCACTTTCAAATCAATTCAGATAACTCTAAATTTTTAGTATGAATGACACCAAAAAGTAGAAAATGGTGTTTGACTATATAAACTCAATAAAGTCAATTTTATTTAGCCTTTTGCAAACTAAAATGAGTCTTAAAAAGTTCTATAAGATATGGTACATCAAGAAGAAATGATCAATGGTAACCAATGATGTTTATCATCATTCAAGGAGGACAATGGTTTCGATGTACAATAAAGCACTAGAGGCTTACTCTTCTCTAATCACTCAGAAATCTAGAGTGCACTATTTTAGTAGTGTGCCTTAGGCCAATGGTCATATGTGACTTTTGTACTGACATTCTAACTTATTAATAATATATTATGAGGTATTCTTTTAAATTTGCATGTATATGGTTTATGTAATGTGATTTACATTCCACGAATAATATTAGGCTTATGTCATCAAGTATGTGGCTTGATAGTAAAACTATAAGCAATATAACACTATTCTAAACTGTCCCTGGTCGATCGTTATTGGTGGAACGATAATAAATTAAGGCTAGTATGTGTTCTGATTGATGATC
>JAOQML010000001.1:21816466-21827707 GCA_027568935.1 Erythroxylum urbanii
GACATCTTTATAAGTTAGATTGTTTCTATAACTTAGCAAACTCTCCGCATCTGATGCCGTTTGAAGCATCGTCCTCTCTACACGGCACAAATCCTCCAAATCTGATACTCTAATACGATAGTAACTGACGACTACATAAGAATATTCATTTTTTAAGGAGTGAGAAGCAAAATAATTGCAAGATGAAGTGTCTATATACTGAAACGCGGACAAATAAGAATATCCATATTCATTCAATAGATCACTGATATATCTGACATCCCGTGCCACTGGATTCACACATCGCACGAAAACCAACTCCTCAGAATGTTTGTAAGACAATTCAGACATATTCGAAAAGTCTAAAATATTCCATGTTAGAGGATGGCGTGGAAGCGATGAGCAGTTGTCCTTCTGGACACCGGTATCCACAAATCGAATGCTAAAGTCTGTGTAATTGATTTGGTGTACGTAATATTTTGCAAAAGAAGTTAGGTACAGTACCGTCTTGTGATTGTCTTCACAGTCAAGTTCAAAAGATTTGAAACCGCAACCTTCAGGATCTGTTCTCAAGCGAAACGGCAATCTAATAGATATATCTCCACAAGAAGAATTGCAGTTCTTGTTCGCACTACAACTATGGTGTCCGAAGACCTCAAGAATAGCTACTGCTACTAGTAGGAGATACATACGACAATTCTTCATTGGACAGTCTAAGAGAATGGGGCTATTTTGAATGAATTGCAAGCTTTGGAGAAGGAGAAGCATACATTTGCTTATCTATATCTGGAGAACAGCCGGCCAAAGTACAATTTTTTATATTGGAATTAGTCAAAGTCGCTTGTGTAAAAGAATGATCCCAAGTCGTCTCATAAAACAGAAAAGTCCATGATATGCTATTTTCTTGACCCTTTATATAAGTTAACTTGACCCTTTATATAAATTAAGTTTGGTTGATGAATTATTGAACCACTCTTTTCAAACTAAGTTTGGTTGATGAATTATTGAACCACTTTTTAAAAAGTAAGTTTGGCAAGACTTGACTTATCAGCCATTCTATACTAAATTACTATTAACAAACATCTACTGGCCACGTTACAATCACTAAAGAAACCACTTCACTGGAAGTTCTTGGCTAAGTGTGTCTAGTCTTCCTTTGGCTATGAATAATTCTCTGATCAAATTGACAATTGTAGCTGTAAGCTCATTGGTATTTTGCTCCACTTTCTGATAAAGTCGTCGGTTCCTCTCCCGCCATATATGGTATATCACCATGTGAAAAGATGTTCGGATGAGAAGGCCATCTCTCAACCCAGGTTTGGAAAAACGTAATACATCATTCAAAACATCCAACCATTCATAAGACATAGTTTGCAGCCCAACCAACCGCCATATTCTGCTCCACACCTCTTTGGTGTAGTGGCAAAGAAAAAACAGATGATTTTGACACTCATTGTCTTGTTTACATAGCACACAAATAAGATCATACATGCCAAACCAACCGTCTTTTGTGCTCAATCGATTTTTAACAGCCAACCACAAGAAAATAGCAGCCTTCGGATTAAGCACTTGTCTCCATACCAAATCAGCCCATGAAACTACCGCGAGCAGTCCCCTCACGATTCCAAGTACCGATTTGGTTGAAAAATCCCCTCCATTATTAGCCATCCACATCAATGTATCCTGCTGATTACAAAGATGTATTCCTCGCACATATTGTTCAAGTAAACGACCAAACCTACCTCCCAACAGCCGTGACCTCTCGCTGTTTATCCTGGCAATCGTAGCTAACTAAGGGACGCGATTTTTGAGAGCTATAAAATTAGCAGTTGCTGGGTATGTTACTTTTCTTTCTCTTTTTCTGCGGTTCTTCTCTCTATTCACGCACCTCTGCTCTTAATTATGTTGCAACTCATTAAAATAAAAGCTAAAATACAATAATTATAATCTAGAATTGATCCCTACACATCGAAATGAGACCCATATGCCCATACCTATCAACAATTAACCGTATCATTCACCTAGAGGATTGCTCCTACAGGAGAATAAGGTTTTGAAAAGGAGAGACGATAATGCGAGGAATGTAGGGATCCATTTGGGTTTTGATCACTGCCACTGGACTGCTATTATATAGATGTCAAGCTTACAAGAAGTATGAATTTAATTTTAAGTATGACAAATAACTGATGGGTTTATTTTTCTCAATATCAGAATAATTAAGACCTGCAGTATACTCAAGTTTTTGTGATGGAAATTAGGCACTGTAAATTTTCTGACTATTTTAGATTAACTAAGCTCTCAAGCGATAGTTTTTCAATTTGCGTAATCTGAGTTTCTCATCTTGGCATCCTAATTTACTCTAAATCAATATTTTAAAAATCGAAACAGAGTAAACATGTAAAATAAAACATTAAAGGTATAAAAGCGGGACTGTGACTGTGAAGTAATGTAATAATTGAGACAAGAAAATGTTATATTTTAAATTGTGAATAATGCCTTCTACATAAGGAAAAAAAAAAAGAATAGCAATTGAAATTTAATGATAAAATAGAATGATGATTGAATTAATGATAAAATAGAGTCTTTGATTTTAAACAGTGATTTAATCGATAGTAAAAGAATTTCTTTTTGGTTATCCGATTTATCCGATGGCTAACTAATATGGTTATTGGCATTTTTTACTCAAATTCGACTTTGTTCAAAATTAACGAGTAAAGATTAAATCGATAGAAATTTAAGTTGAACTTGAGTCTAAAATTTAAAATAATTCAAGTTGAAAGGTTAAGAGTTTCAGTTCAATTTAACCAAATTTTAATATTAATTTAGTTATAAAATTTTCGGTCAAACTTCAACTTAAATTGAAATTTTAAATTTTTAAAAAAAATCCAGATCTTACAGGTGTGATCGCGATATTCATGTTTATATCGATTCATAATAGATATTACATTTTTTGTATTATATCACATTTTTGGGATTTCATTGTCTTGATGTTTCATTGGTTATCTGTTATATGAAAATTTCAATAGTCACTTATAGTTTTTAACAAAGTTGAGTTCTGTAGCATTTTATCCTATATAAAATATTTAAATTTGACTCATATTCTTTCTCTTCTAATTACATTTATAAACTCCAGCATAAAACTATAAAAAGTCATATATTAAACGCACGACATCATCTCCATTAAAGACTTACTCCTTTATCCATCGTTTGTAATTTTCTCTTCATGATATGTTGTATGTTGTTCAGAGTATTAAATCCGACCGCCAACTATTTTTTAAAGTTTTCGTGGTTATTATTAACAAGGGTTACTTCTTAAATGCTATGGCTCCCATTATTTTAAGTTTCATTTCATTACGATTGTAACTTATTATTCATAACCATAGCTTCTCAGCTATTATTATTAAAAAAAGAAATAACACATATATGTATATTATTTGTTATTGTTAAAATTTATTTAATTTTTTAATAAAGAATTGATTAATTCTTTGCACGTATATTATCTTTTTTATTGTTAGGGACATATTGCAATTGTTGTTACTACATTAGGTGTTACAACATCACTCCTTTTTAGCGGTAGGATAGCTTACTCATGATTTAAAATACCGCTTGATTTTTCAAAGAAAAAAGTTTTTCAGTTAATTAAGCAAAGCAGTATTGCAAAACTAATATTTGAATGTAGTTTTATCTTATGAGACGAGACTTCTATGGCAAAACGAGAAGTCATTGAAGCATTTCATGATTTACTTCAAGATATTATAAACTCCAATCAACCTTTTTGAGGAAAAAATATAAAAGTTGAATATTTAAATTGGGTTAATAAAAGTAGAAAGCAAAAATTAATAATCCAGTAATTTTTAGATTCTATAAGTAATTCTTAGTTCCCTACCCTCCGTTAATGTCACAAAATTTCCAAGAACTCTAACTTGAATTTCCATCAACCAAAACCATAAAATTCTATCATAGATTTCTAGCAATCAATCCAGAATTTCAAGAATTCTAACTTTAATTTCCATCAACCAAAACCATAAAATTCTATCATAGATTTCTGGCAATCAATCCCTAAATTTGTAGCTATAGCAACCTAAAATTCCAATAATCTTAAGTTGAAATCCCAAGCTTAAAACTCAAATTCTAACATCCAGATTTTATGTTATTTATAGTTATAGATGTATAAATGAATATTGTGTAATTTAAAATTTTGAAGAAAAATAGAATTGTGTGATTGGGGATAAAATTTTGTTAAAAGAAAGGGGTCAAAATATAATAGTTGGATTATTTTGAATGAATTAATAAAATAAATAAATTAAAATTAAAATTTTAAAATTTGGAAATGTATAATAACGAATAGATTAAAAAGATAAATGGATGAATGAATTAAAAAGATAAATAGATGAAATATGTGACTGAATATTGTGAAATTTATATAGTGAAAAAGATAAAATTGTTTAGTAAAACTTTAGAGGAAAAGGTGTAAATAAATGTGTTATAATATCTTAATACATAGTTAAAAAATAAACTTAATATTTTATAAAAAATATATATATATATAAAGAGTTATGGCTTGATTTAAAAATTTTAAGGAATTATGGGTGTGATAATTGTGACGTATGAAAAAATAAAAATAAAAATTTAAGGGAATTGGAGAATATTTATGAATATGTTATTTTATGAATGGCTAAATATTTCTAAATAAATATTGTTAATTTTTAAAATTTGTGGAAAAAATTAAAATTTGTGAATGTGGAAAAATATTTTGGGAGAAAATAAGTAAAAATATATGAGGGGTATTATTATTGTTAGCTCATTTACCTACTTCTCCATTAAATGATAATATAAAAGTTTCCATTTTTTTGAAATAATAAAAATTGATATGATACAGTACAATAAAATAGGGTTTCTCTTTCTATCTCATCCTATTAGATAGGTTTTGAAATTCATTAAATTTTTAGCGAGTACATGAGGGATGATAGCACATCAACATAAACAGTATTGAATGGTATGCTTAGAACTATATTTCCTATTAAATGGCTACAATTTAACTTCTAAAACAATCCCAAGGTAAAAGATGTAATTCAGATCGACACTTTGGGTGCCAGAGTAACTTGAAAGCAAAACTGAAAAGGGTAAGATTATGACATTGGCATCTTTTGACTCAAGTAGTTGTAAAACTCTTTGTAGTCCAACTGTCAAACAATTGTTTGAAGGAACATCCAACCAAGCATATGTACATGTTGGAGTAAGCCAACATCTAATATCATGTACATTACAAGTTTTTTGCATGGCATATTTCCAAGTGTATGTATGTGGGTGTATGCATGAGAACAATCCATTTGATGGTTAATATTCTCAATATATATGCACATCACACAGATAGACGAGAGTACGTAGAAAAAAAATCCTTAATGTATGTCTGATTAAATCTTTTCAATCAAACAAAAGAAATTAGTAAAGTACAGAATTCACGGGCAATAGAGGAAGATTCTCAACACATTCTTAAAGACCAATCGAATTTCAAATACAAAAGAAAAGACTAGCAAATAAAAAGAACAATACAAAACAATATTCAACTTTATACGTACAATCATCAATATAACATGTAAAGGTAATAGATTATATGTATCACCAGAACTTCATTTCTCAAGCACGTACCTCTCTATACGATCGCTAAATAAATTAAATTTGAGTTCATGATATTGGACTTAACCTAAGGCCTTTTAGTTTCAATTCATACATCTTTAATTCTTCAAATTGGAATTAATGTAAGACTTTTTAGTTTTAATTATACGAATAATGAGCGAATAAGATGGAATGAATAAATAAGATTTAACAACAAATGATTGATTAAATATGCATGATGATCAACTCATATGACATAAGGAAATACATTTCACAAGTAATTTCAGTGGCAACCGCAATCGTACCATCTACAGTTAATCAACAAAAAATTAGTGTAGAGCATTTGAACATTCAACTCAATTTTACATCATTAATCATTATAAAGAAGTCAATGAATAAGTGAAGATTGTTGCTTCCAACTTGTTCTTCAGAGAGGATTATCAAAACTTCTTAAATCTAAATCACTTAATGGAATCATTTTCAGTTCTTAAATCTATTAATGATCTAAAGGCTAAAATATGTAATTAAATGAGAGCAATGTAAGCATGGTGCTGTATAAAATGAAATCAAGAAATCACAATTAGAAAATATATATCTTATATTAATCTAAGTAGAAAAGATGTCAAAAATCTGTTAACAAATGAGTAATTATGATAAGGAATCTAACTTTAAAATTATAAATGTTGTTCATAACCTTATATTTGTTTATATGTGTTAATAGTTAAAAAAAACAATATAACCGATTTAAATATGAAAAAAAATATGGCTCTTCAATTCTATTAAATCTTTATCCTCATCTTAACAAAAAATATTTACAACCAATACAAAAATCGTCCAATTGCAAACAATATAAATACATAATGTTATATATTTAATGAATAATAAATCATAATATGATTAAACCTGGAACTTCACCTTATATAAAAAGTCCAAATCTCATGAACCAAATTTAATGGATTTGAAAATAAAAACAAGGAACTAAAATCACAATAAAACCAAACTCTTTAGTTTTTTTCGCCAAACTATGGTCGATTTTTATTTCCAAATTTTGATTTATATTTTTCAACCAAAAATATATTTAATTATAAATGCCAATAAAGTTACTTGTTTATTATTTTAATAATTAAACATTAAATAAAGTTTATAGATAAATTAATTTATTAATTAAGTAAATAATTGTCAAATATGAAAATTTTTCTTCAAAAAATAATTTTAATTTCAGTTTTACATTAAAGATTAGAATTATTGAAATCACAATTCTTAATAAATCGTATTATGGTAAAAACAAAACCAAAGTTTTTGTTATTGAATTTGAAAATGAAAACAAGAAATAAAAACTTACAATAAGCCCAATTAAGAATTTTGCAATATTTTTAAAATTTGTTTATAAGCAATATAAAAATGATCTAATTGACAAGGTATAATGCAACAGGAAAAGGTAGAACAACAATTAAATATGATTAGGCAAAACACACTTTTAAGTGAATGAGTTGCTTGAGAGTGTGTTTGTGCATAATGTCAATGCAAACGAATACAAGAACATTCATTTCCATCATTTTTAGGCATCTAAATGAAAGATTATCATCTGAGAAGAATAACTGTCGAAACAAACTCCTAGCATGTAATGCCTTCTAACTTTAACATGAAAATAAAAATGTAGTTTAAACCTATTAGATATATGCTAAATATATCTATTTTATTTTTATTTTGGCATATTTTTAAATTGGCATTTTTTATCAAGCTTGGATTCAAATACCAGTTGGATAATTTTATAGATATAATAGAGTTCTATCTTTCATAAGAGTTTATTTGTGTATATCGAAAATCTGCAGCAGACATCTATCTTGAATGGGAGTGTGCGGCAACAGGGTTCACGTGCATATGTGGCATTAAAGAAACGTGAGTTAGTTGTTCAATGAAATAGTGAGTCATATACAAGGTGAGTGTGCGGCAGAGCGCATATATATACTGTAGAGAGTTTATGTATATATTGTAGAGACTTCTATAGATATGGGAAAAAGAGTTTATGTGCATTAATGGTGATAGAACAAACACTGCAGTATGTGTGTGTGTGTTTGAAGAGAGGTGAATATACGTGTGTTGTGTGTGAGACAAGTCTATGGAGTAGTGGTGTGCATTAATTGCTTATTAGGAAACACACTGTGTTAATTGAGTATGTCTCTATAGCTGAAGGAAATCTCTCGTGGGCGTTGGATAAGAAAAGAAGCAGTAGGCGTTAGATAAGAAAAGAAGCAGTGGGCGAGGATCGTTGTTTTGACCTTGCGTTGGTGTGTTGCTGTGAGTTAATTGAAGATTGAAAAATATACAGCTGAATGTGTGCATGATAAAATCGAGCAGTAGGCGTTAATTGAAGATTGGAAAAACACAACTGAATGTGTGCATATGTTCTGGTGTTTCGTATAGTTTAATTGGAGTTGTTGAAGCTGGGATGAATCAGTTCAACTGGTGGATAGATTTTCAGATGTATTTCAGGAAACTGAAACTATAGGGAAGTCTTTCTATCTCAAGTATATTGTCGTTCAGTTCTTAGCTGATTTAGTACTTGAGTTATTTTTATTAATTGTTGTTTGAGTGAAAGTAAATAGAAAAATTCTCTGACGAGGTTAACACGAGTCGGTCGTGTTATTGGGTGTGAAAATCTTTTACGAGAAGTGAGGTTGAGAGATAGTATCAAGGGTTTAGTGGTTTCGGCTCAGTAAAGCCTTGGGTAAATCTATTGTACTTCAATAAAAGTGATTAAGCTGGATGAGGGCCCCGCAGACGTAGGCAAGGAGTGCCGAACTACGTTACTAAATTTCTGGTGTTATTTATTATTTTTCTTTTGATTGGTTTTGTTTTTGCTTGTTTCAGAGATGACTACGATAAAATCGGAAAGTTTGCGAAACTACTATCTCCTTCAGTTTTTCAATCGGTATCAGAGCGAGGTCACCGATTCATAACTTGGTAGCAAGTTGGTGCAGATCCTAGTTTCCCGAACATGGCTACTAGAGAGGGAGCATCTATCACCATACCACCGCTATTGGATGGATCTAACTATTCTTCATGGAAAGCACGTATTAGAGTCTTCATCCAAACTTAGGGGACAAAATCTTGGCACTCGGTAATACATAGGTGGACGTATCCGATGACTATTGATGACAAAGGAGAAGCTATTCAAAAAGATCTGGCTGAATGGACAAGAGCTGTAGAAGAAAGTGCGCTTGGAAATTCACAAGCAATGCATGCAATTTTTAGTGCTGTTGATGAAATACCTTTCTCAACGATATCGGCCTGTGAGTCGGCTAAAGAAGCGTGGGATGCTTTGCAAACTATTCATGAAGGTTCTAAATCTGTGATAGCGTCAAGACTACAGATATTAGCTGTGAGGTTTGAAGAATTGAAGATAGATGAAAATGAAACCATTGGGGACTTTCATGAAAGATTGCAAGATATAGAAAATCAGGCGCATCAACTCGGAAAGAAATATTCCGATCAGAAACTTGTCAAAAAGACACTGAGATCACTGCCTCCAAGATTTATTCCAAAAATTGCAGCAATAGAGGAAGCCCACGACATTAATGATCTGTCATTGGAGAAGGTAATCGGAATTTTTACAAATTTTAAAATGAATCTTTTAAGGGGTAAGCAAGAAATAAGCAAAGGATTGACATTACAGGTTAAAACTCAAAAGAGTGAAAGGAAGGTAAAGAGAATCAAATGTCATGAGTATCAAGATTTCGGGCGCGTTCAAGCCGAATGTGCTAATATTTTGAAGAAGAAAAAAGGAAAATCCTTTACTAACACTTGGAGTAAGAATGAATATGAGAGTGAATATGGTAGTGAAGAAGAAATCTCTAATTGTGATGCGTTAGTTACTTTACATAGCAAAAGTCTAGTTACTTGTTTAACAATAACTGAGAAGGAAGTAACTGAAGATGAAAAATTGAGTAAATCAAGAAATTTCGGGAAAACTCCGACGATTCAGCTCAAAGCTCGATCTCAAATTATGACAGTGATGAAAGTGGTTCAGGTGATAAAAATGAGAACATTTATGAGACTTAAGAATTAATGTATGAAAAATGAGTAAAAACATGTAGAAAGAATGAAAGATTGAAGGAAGAGAATCTCTCCATGAAGAACACCATCCAAGAGTTAGAAACAAAATTGATGGTAGCTTTAGACGAGCTCGATGAAGCCAAACTGAACTTAGCAAGTATTGAAAAGGGCTTGAGAATGTTGAATAGAGGTATAGAAAAGTTAGAAAAGTTTATTGAAATCGGTACAGTTAAAGGGGATCTTCAAGGCATTGGTTATAAGAAAGAATGCTCTAAGGTGAATGAGGAGAAAAATGATATGTCCAGATCTATCGGAGAAGAAGGAACATCTAGAAAGATTCAAAGATTCATACCCACGTGTCATTTTTATGGAGTTATTAGGCACATAAAGCTGAGATGCTACAAGATGCTACAAAATGGTCAAAATTGAAAATCTAGACACTCTCCATTAAATTTCCAGCAGCAACCCATGTTATCGAAGCACTCTTGGGTTAGAAAGGGTGAAGTACAAGTATAAAGACGTAGTGAAGGAAAAACAAGAAAGTGTCCATATTCACAGTTAGTTACTACTTATAAAGAAACTGTTCAGACTGAGGATAAGTCAGTTACTTCAGATGAAGAAATCAATCAGACAGTTGATGACTGAGATAATGTGATGAGAAATAAGCCAAGGTTTGAATTTCTTCTAGAGACACAGGGACTGTATTCTTTACTTTTTGAAGTTTTTTTTGTTGTTTAAAAAAAAGAAAAGTAAAAAAAATGAAACATAAAAAACTTATCTTCTTTAGTTCTTCTTTAGTTTTTATGTTGCAATTATCGTCCCATGTTTTTAGTAGTTTGCATTGTGACTTCTATTTGACTTTATCGAAGACTCTTCAGCTCTCTTATCAGTATGGGTCTCTCTTGGGTATCTCTCTCTCTTTCGAGCATATCTCTCGGTGTTTTGAATGGTAGTAAATTGTCATCTTGGCATGCTTATGATTCTTTCGCTACATCTATTATTGATTCTTATGACTATGTGTTTTGATAGTGTTTTGTCCCAAGGGGGAGTTATTAGATTGTTTATGGTGATTGTTCCATTCCAGGGGTGATTTCAAGGCATATGCGTGATTATTTGTCTTGCTTTTTGGCATCTTTTGTCCTAAAGGGGAGAAATTTGGATGATTGGATTATTGTTACTATGGATGTTTTTTGGAACTTGTTGCATTAAGGGGAAGTTCTTAGATTGCATTCAATTTTGATATGCCAAATTATGTGACTTAAGGGGAGTTTCAGATTTGTGAAAAATATGCCAAAAAGGGAGAGATTGTTAGATATATGCTAAATATATCTATTTTATTTTTATTTTGGCATATTTTTAAATTGGCATTTTTTATCAAGCTTGAATTCAAATACCAGTTGGATAATTTTGTAGATAGAACAAAGTTCTATCTTTCATAGGAGTTGATTTGTGTATATCGAAAATCTGTGGCAGACATCTATCTTAAATGGGAGTGTGCGGCAATAGGGTTCATGTGCATATGTGGCATTGAAGAAACGTGAGTTAGTTGTTCAATGAAATAGTGAGTCATATATAAGGTGAGTGTGCGGC
>JAOQML010000001.1:21851228-21861983 GCA_027568935.1 Erythroxylum urbanii
GAGAGACTAAGAGAGTGAGAGAGTGAGAGAGACATAGAGATGGGAGAGATATCAGAAGCGGCGGTGGTGAGTTGTGAAGTGAGAAGGTAAAAATTTTACCTTTTATATTTAGGTTTTGATGTATAAATGATTATATCGGTTCGGGTTGGTTTGGTTTGATCAAAAATTTACTTACACCGCAACCGAACCGATTGAATCAATTTTTTAATTACTCAAAACCGAACCGACCATCGCACCCCTCCAAACCAAACCATTTTCGGTCGGTTTTTTGGTTTTACAGTTCGGTTCGGTTTTTATCGGTTTTTTACCCACCCCTACTTGTCAGGATATAATCTGAGCTTTTCAGGTGTCTTTCAATCAACTCTTGGAATTTTGATCAAAACCAAATTGAAACGAGTTCAAACTTGCATTCACTTCCATGTTATGGGTAAAAGTTTCTTTCATGACAATTGTCATTTCTTATTAATTCTCTTGTCATTCCTATTCCTGGCATCTGCAAGTCACTCCTTTTGTTATGTTGTTAATTGGGTACTCCATGGACCGGTCATTCGCAGACTAACATTTGTAAACATTTTCCGCTTTCATCAAGATTGATAGATAAGAAGACGACATGCAGTCAACTTTGGTCGAAATATGTTCCTTACCAGCAAAGTTTGACAATAATTAGTTGTAGAAAGGAGTGATAGGATGGAACTAACCTTAACTCCGGTGGCTGATTTGTTAACAGATGTTTAGTTTCCTGTGTCCTTGGAACTCTTATCTCCTTGGTTATGGCAAGGAATTGAATTTTGTTTTGAGAAATTGAGGTGAGATTCAATCTTGCATACTTAGAAATAATTATGAAACTTATGTCGTATGAATTTTTAAAGTTAAGATTGTTGGTTTATGTCCTACAACTTATCGCTTTAGTTGTAGTTTAATATAAAATATTTAAAGACATTCTTTATCTTGTATATGTTTGGATATATATGATAAAGTCCATAGGATAATTATACATTGCAAATACAATTATCAACAGATTATAATTAAAAGATTTATATTGCATTTATATATTATCCTAAATTATTCCTGGTCATTGTATTATTAAAATTGGACATTAATAGAAAGTAAAAAGATTAGCACATGTGATGTTTTTCATTATGAAAAAAATAGTCGATCTCATAGGCTAGAGTATGGAAATACTTAAACAAACATATGGGTACTTGTTAGAGAAGAAGTTCATTGAAATGACATGATATGAAAAATTCATTTGGAATATTAATTGTATCTTTATGGAAATTCTCATTGTTATAATTGTATAAGTGATAAATTGATTTGAGATCTTTAAAGTTATCTTGTATAGGATTGTTATTTTTTAATACTATTTATGACCTATTCTAATAATGGGCCATTCAATCTGTAATCATTGGATATAGCATGAACTATAAGGAAGTAGTTGAATGATTAAGATAGAATTTATCACCATAAAGTAATTAGGGAGAATGTTCTATTGTTCTCGATTAACATTAATTTAGAAATCTTTGGACAAGGTAGAATGACACTTTGTAAATAGTTTACAAATGTCATTAGTTGGATTAATAGCTAATGGTAGAAAACTAAAATGATTAGACTAAAAATAAAGTAGATATTAATTATATACTCTAGGTATGATTGGGACATTGTATGATGAAAAAATTAAATTATACGAAAAAATTATGCACGAAAAGATTAGTCAAAATCACCTTGACATTCCTAAATATTTGGATGGTTATGATGCGTTGCTAGACGTCAATCTTGATCTATAATTATAAATTGTTTAATTGGAGAATTAAAGATAAATTAAAAGAAATTTTAATTTATCTAATTCTAATTATAAATTAGAATTACAATTTATAATCATTGCCATCATATTTGAGTATCTAATGGGTTACACATAAAGAACGAGTTGAAGAGAGCAAAGATATTTTTATCAAGTTGAACTTGATTGTAAAGTTTGAGAAACTTTATGATTAAATATGAGATATTTAATAAATAAGGATCAATATGAGATATTGGATTTTATTTGGGTATGATTGGTATTTAATTAGAATTATTTGTAATTCTAATTAAAGTTTAATTAAAATTGAAATTTAATTTCAATTGAATTATTAAAACGTCCAAAACTTATTATAAGTAGGCTTAAGCTCTAATGAAGCTAGCACTTCTTGTTTAACCCTCTTTGTAAGAGTTACAGAGTTCTCTCAACTTATTCTGTAGATACCATTAAAGGCCAAACACTTGTGTGATTATGGTAGTTAAGATGGATCATTTTTAGAAACAATTTGAAGGATACAACAAGAATATGATCAAACTTTGGAATAAGGTATGAATTAAGATTCATGCTTTATTATGATTTGTGTGTTAATCATTTTATAAAATTAAAGTGATATTGGTTTTTGAAAAATCAAAATACCAAAAAGTTTCGTAATTATTATGCTGCAGTCGGGAACAAATATCGTCTTGATTTTCTAACAGCGGTATCAAAGCAAGCTTTAATTACATGATTTGATTAAATTATTTAATTGTTATTGATATTAAATTTTGTAATCGAAATTGCAACCGTTGTAAACCTAAAATTAGATTTAGATGAAATCTGAAAATTAACAATATGAAAAGTTCATATTAATTCCAGAGATTCAGTGTTTTACAATTCATTAAATTAATGTGAATATGTTTGTATAGTCTGGAAATTTCAATAGGCTTTAAATCTAGAATTGTTCTAGAATTAGGTTGGATTTTATACTTCTGAAAATTTGTTTTGGAAATATTAGTTATCTTGAAGAAAAATTGAGTACACGCCTCTATTATTGTTTATTTCTTGAAACATAAAACCTCCATAATGGAATCTTTCTCTATTGTTGGATTGTTCATGTTGTGTGAATTTTTGGTTGTTTGTGCTATTGGAAAACACCCCTTTTTGTTTCAGTCTTCTATATCAATATGATAGTACCAAGGACTATTCTTATGCAATAAGTTGATTCACACATATGAACTTGAAAATAAAAGAAGAAAGATATGAATTGTCATACTCCAAAAAAACATATTAAGAGTGATAAGATCATAAGATCTAGGGTTCGATCTCCACTAAAAAGCTAAATAAGATCCTAAGTTTCTAGAGAACCTAAAATAAGGGTTATTTTAGAAGGTTTAAAGAAATTCCCTCTAAGATTTTTAATTCAATAATAATAATGATAAATTTTCAATTACAATTATAAGAAAGCCTTTTATAAACGTAAAACCTTATAATTAGAGTTTTAAAAGGAAATAACTACTTAAAATAACAACATAAATAATTAAAAAATATAATTGGTGCCTATTTTAAAACATACTAACACAAGTTTTGTTCTAAAACTATCAGTGCATATATAAAAAATGAGTTCGATATTGGTTTGCTTATGGTACTTTCAGTTTGCATGCTGCTAGTTTACTTCTAAGTTTAACGTTGTTTATGTTTTATACCCTTTTTCTTCTAAAGCTTGCTTTTTCTTGAATTAACACTATGGCCTTCAATCATCCACTTGAAGAAACAAAGCTCCACGCCTTGTATAAAGATCAACCATTGAGTCTTTGAGAGCTTTTCTAACCGTTTTTTACTCTACTATTGATCTCCATTAATGTATTCTTAATTGATCATATATTCACTCCTTAATATTTAGTGATTATGTTATGAAATGCTTAAGATACTCATTTTGGTTTATATTTGGTTTTAGGTGCAAGTTGATAAAACAAAAACTAAAATGGGTTAAAAGCACATCCTTGGAGCCATCATCTTGATGTTCAAATTTATTTGTTGTAAAATAAGAAAGAGATGAATTAGGGTAAAGATGGGACAAGAAAACGAAAGAAATGAAGTTCCAACAAGCTACATGGTGGTGCATGGACTTTTGTAACTCTCGGGAAATGTTTAGGAACATTTTAGCAAACCACTGTAAATTACACGACCGTGTAATTACATAAATGACAGTGTAGAAAGTGTAAAAACATGAGTTTTGGGTAAATTTTACATACATGGTTTGATGCACACTCGTGTAACAAACCGTGCATATCTCAAAAACCCAAAATTTTGCTATATAAGGACATTTGAGCGGCTAAACATAACATGAAGGGTTAGAGAAGCACGAAAGTGGACAAAATACTTACCTCTTTAAGATTTATGGAGAGTTAGGCTATGTTTGGTTGGTGGTTTATTAGTATAATAGAATGAAATGTAATATTATTTTATTATTTAAGAAGAGGGTTTATAATGGAATGGAATGGAATTAAATGGAAGAGGAGGGTTTCATATTACATCTCATTCTATCCTATATAGTAAAAATGAGAAACCTTCGATTTGGGGGTTTAGGATGGAATGTAAAATAATAAACAACTTTTCACTATATTACATTTTAAACCTTTGTTCCAAACAACATTTCAGTATATTACATTATGAACCCTTTCGTTCCTTCCAAACAACAATTTTCTAATATTACATCCATTTATGCTCCATTCCATTATAAGCCATTTCTTTCTATTAAAAACCTTACGTCTAACTAAACATAGGTTTAAGCTTCTTCCTTTCGGTTCTAAGGGGAAATCAAGGCCAAAAAACATGTTTGGGAATCTCTTCATTTTGTACTAATGTTCTCTCTCTTTAGAAATTGTTTATGTTATTCTTTGCTTAATGATTTGGTTATTCATGTATGAGTGATTTAAACTCTTTCAATATATTTCTTTTATATGAACCCATTGCTAGAATTTAGATTTCAGTACTTAATCGTTGTAACTCTAATTCATTTATTGTAACTAATGGTGGTAAATCATTAGGGATAATATAACATAAGTTAAATGACCCAAGCTTGTGTGGTTGTTGCTTAGATTAATCTATTTTTCTAATTCATAATGCGATTGTCGTACTAAATCTATAGAGCTTATTCTAGGTTGTTTGATAGTTAGGTTTAATTAAAGAGTTTTTTTTGATCAAATACAACCTAAGAGAATCTGGATTAACAGAACTTATTGTTAATCTACAATTAATAGTTTCTAAGAGAGGTATAAAAACAACATGAAGATTAAGTGTGCTCATTCGTGTGTAGGCCGATATTGAACTAAAGACCGGATTCTAAACCCATTTGTCAATCTTATCATTTTTCTATTGTTTGATTTAAATTGCTTTTATAAGTTCAATTTTACTTTATTTTGTTTACCGATTTCAACCAAACCTCCCACCCCTATCCTAAACACCAATTCATTCATTACAAAAGTTACATACACACTCTTTGTAGATACGAGCCCTACTGATCACTACTTCAATTTTAGTATGCAGAGTTAGGGTTTATTTTTTAGTGTGTTCATCTCCAGCTTCTTTTGATTCTTGACTTGAAAGTTTTACAAGCTATCCAATCTCCTCTTCATAACTTTCCTATTTAGACATCCATATAGCTTGAGTTTTTATCACATAAGAGTTTTTATTAAATGATTACTTGAGATTGGCTCTCATATCCTAATATATTTTACTCGATTAAAATGTTTATATAAAATATATGTATATCTTATCTATGATTTATGAAGGTAATAAACTCACAACATATTTTAAATTAACGGTTTTCTTTTTTGTTTCATTTTCCATCCTTTTCAATTTTCACTTATTTGATTTGATATATATGTAGAATTATGGAAGGGATTTTTGCTACAACTTCCATAAGTTGCTGGACTAAACATAATAAGAATGTATGTAAAAAATTTTACTTTAGTAAGATTCAAAAGTTCAATTTGATACATAATATAGATGTAGAGCGATCATAAAATGATAATTTTTTTAGTTTCCTAAATTGTAGATTGTAATTATTGTTTTGTTAAAAAATTTTGGAAGTTTCATAATAACGGATCACTCGTATCTTAATTGTCTACTGTCGTTTTGACAACAAGAACCACCAAACCCATTAACTTTATCAAGAAGTCCGTTTAGAAAAAGTTGACGGATCGCTGACTAACTTCTCTTGGACTTGAGTAATTAGTACTTCAAGTCAAACGAGAGACACCAAGACGACAAGGCAAGAGCGAAAACGACAGGTGGGTGGTTAAACAAAATTGTATGATCCTAGGTTTGAACGACGGGTCACGCCATCTTAAGAAAATGACGGAATCTATCTAGCAGACAACAAGAAAAAGAAAAAATAATGCTAGTGAGCGTGATATATATGGGGGTTTGTCAAGAATTTTGTTGTCTGCGGCAAATAATAATATGCCGATTCGGATTTACTAAGAAGAGTAAACACATATAGTTGTAAGTAAAAGAAGAATCAGACGTTGGAGAGGCGAGAGAGAGATGGTTTGGATGGTAAATACAGAGACAGTAGGAGGAGGAGGAAGAGTAAAAATAAGTCGGATATGGGGAGGTGCCATTCTTTGTTGGGTGTTTCTCATGTTGGCCACTCCCAGAGTTCCTCTCTCCCACAAACATCACCTCTTCGCTGACATGCGCAATTTCCTCGGTCCTATTCTTTCTCCTCCTCTTCGATCAATTCATCATTTCCTCTTTCTTTTTTTTTTTTCAACTTCTGTTTCTTTTTCATTATGATTACTGTCACTGTTACAGGAGTACCTAACACTTTGAATGTGATCACCAATTTCCCTTTCCTCATCGTGGGTGTCGTTGGTTTTATTCTTTCTCTTCAAGGTTGCCTTTTCAATATAAGGTTAGGATTCCTCTTGCTTGCTTCTGTTTTTCTTTTTTGTTTTTACTCTCAATTTGTTCTCTTCATCATTGCTTTTGTTATTATTTCAGTTTACGCGGAGAGGTATGGGGGTGGACTCTATTCTTTGGAGGAATCGTGGGTATGTCTTTTGGCTCTGCTTATTATCATCTTAAGCCTGACGATGCTAGAATTATGTGGGACGCTTTGCCGGTTAGTGATCCCATCTCATTAATACGCTTTTCCAAGTTTTTCTTTTCCATGTTTACTTTAGCTCTGTTTGGTTTCTTGAGGAAAAGAAAGAAAAAGAAAACAGAAGGAAAAAATAAAGAAATTACAGGATATATGCGCAAGTTTGGCATTTAGGATGACATTTTACTGGCATTTAAACTCATGTAACTATCCCGGTACTGCAAATTGCATAATTGATATACTTGTATACCTGGAGCTTCAGTTAATTGGATTCGAAGTTCCTCCTTTGATTATCATTACCTTCTAACTTAAGTGTGTCATTTTGATTGTTTTTTAACGTTAATTGCTGAATGTAGATGATGATAGCCTATTCTTCTCTTCTCTCATGTTTTATGGTGGAGAGACTGGGGCAAAGGATTGGATTGAGTTGTTTGTTTGGGCTGCTATTAGTTGTTCTACTTAGCATGGTTTATGCAAGGTTGGCATTTATTTCGTATACAAGATAATCATTTACTTGAAAATCTTATTTTGTCAAAATTTCATAACTTTTCTTGCTGAGTATGGGTTGGTAGTTGTTGCAGAACGTTTAATGATCTTCGGTTGTGCATGTTGTTCCAGCTAATTCCATGTATAGTCATACCAGGCCTGGCATTTTTGTACCCAGCCAAGTATACGCACTCAAAGTATTGGCTTTGGGCGGCAGGTATTCAATGCCTTTTATTTCTCAAAGTGCTAATTTTGTAGCAACTATTTGATGATACCTCCATATTTTTTGTATGGCTACTCGTGTGTGGATTTGGAAATTGCCATGTTAGTTGAAGCCTACCCACTCTCCACTCCATAACAAGAATATGAGTTGGAACCTTACATTTTAGTTGATTAAATTACTTTAATTTGGCAAATTGCAGTTCTGATAATTCATATAAAACATTAACTTTTCTATTACCACTTCTTTCTTGTTACTCTTATATTTTACGCCATCTTTTTCAATTCTACTTGCGTGAAGGGGAAGATATCTTTAACCCAAGTGAAAAAGTGGTGATGAGAAGTACTGCACCACTATGGACAATCACTGATTCAGCTCCTACTAGAAATTTTGGATGTATAAAATGCTTTTGTTGCTTGATGTTTATATTCTACATGACAGACTGGGAGCTAGTATAATTTGGTTAATGTTGCTGCGGTTGGGCGTCCATATCAGCAAGATTATGGTGAAGGAAGTGCATAAACTGTCAACTTAGTTGAAAATAGTTGAACTTGTTAATTCAACCAAGGAATGGTGATGGGATTGATTGTCTAAAGGTCAGAATTAGGAACTATGCAAGGCTATTGGATGTGGCATATATTTATCTTGGATTATGAAGTGAAATAGGAATCTTAGTACCAGGCTGTTTGACCTGCTGGTTATGGCAATATGGAAATGAAAAGCCAGAAAGGTACAACTTCACTCTTCAATTTCTTCCTTCAACATAGGTCACAAAGGGGTTGCTTGGGAATTTTTCAATGCAAATTATTCATTTTAATATTATATTTGACTTTAGTTTTCATGCTTATGTAGATCATAATGGATGCTTTGTTGAGAAGTTGTAAATTTCTTCATGTAAGTCATAAATTTAGATAATTGGTAAGACAACTTGAATTGAAAAGTAGAAAACGATTTGAAATTTTGGTTATGAACTTTACTCGTGTCAATAAGATTGTTCTTTCCACTAGCGGGTGGTTATGTATGTGAATATTATACTTGCTCGTTTTACGCTAAGAAATGTAGTTATCAGTGAGCTATGATGTTAAGCTTTTAGATTGGTGGAACAAAAAGGGACACTATTAGATCTTCATCACAAATGTGATAGATATCTAATTGCAGTTATCAGGTAAAAGGCATTGGGAATTTTGAGTTCAGAAGTTGGTGTTGATTCTTACAGAAAGTTTGTCGTATGGATGAAATTTGTTTTGGTATTGTTTCATTTAGTTTCTGATCGTTTCTTGGATAACTTACGAACTGATGGCATTCAAGCCTTTTATGTGGGTTCTTCTGATATAAAAGCAGTGCTAGATAGAGTTTTCTCCCTCCTCCCACTCTCTCATTTTACCAAAATTTCTGTCTTTTACTCCCTATTTATATTGTTTTTGTTTTTGTTGTTGTTGTTTTAGTCTTTAACTGCTCGGTTGCTTGATAACTTGAACAATTAATTATGGCGTCTTTTTCTTTTCCTGTTAAATTCTTTTTTTCAGAAAGTCCATGAATCATTTGTTCCTTTTCTCCATAATTTTCTTTTTGTTTTTCATTTTTATACAGGGGTTTGTATTTTATCCAAGTTTGAAGCTGCTTTTGACAGGAAAATATATAATGCCAACCGATACTTCATCAGCGGGCACTCACTTGAGCATCTTTGCTCGGCAGTAGTACCAGTTTTGTTGGCTATTATGCTATTGTATAGAAATACTAGACATCAAAGGTATGTAAGCTTTAAAGTTCACCGAGTTGACGTAATGTTTGATTGGCAGCTGCACTTGATGAAAGCTTCTGTGCACAATATTTGTTTATGATGTTTAATTCGTCTTTTTTTCACCTTATCGAAAGGGATCTTTCTGATCAATTATTCATTTCTTTTATTTGTTCAGATACATCCTCTTTTCATTTGATGTCATCTGTCACATTTGGTTATTTTCTTGGTTCATAACAGATTTTCTTTTCTATATTGACAACTCAATATGAAAAATATCAATGGTGTTGTACGTTTATTGCAGATTAAGTGACATAAAAGGGAGGCCTTGAAGAGGCTGGAGGTAATGAAGATATTTCTGGTGCTACAGCTATAAATTTTCATAGAGTTAGCATAGGAAAAGCTTGTTACATGCAGGAGGCTTTAGATCTTAACCAACTTAATGTAAAATCATTACAATTGTTTTGGATGAATTTTAATGAACTAATTGGACAATTCCAGTTTTCATGTTCGTACCAAATGAGATGACTCTGTCAAGTTGGAAACGGAAATGGAAAATGTTTGATTGCACCCCTCTCTGTAGTTGTTCGCTGCTCTTGCTGATTGGCACCACTAGACTATTTCTGTTACCAGTAAATAACCTTTTGTTCTCGATGCCTTCTCCTGATTGGCACCACTAGGCCATTACCAGTAAGTGAAACTTTTGTTTTCGATCCCTACTCCTTATTGGCACCATTAAGCCATTTCTATTATAGTAAGTAGCCTTTTGTTCTCGATACTTTCTCCTGATTGGCGTAACAATGCCATTTCTACTGCCAGTGCTTTGTTTTCGATTGCTTCTGATTGGCATCATTAGGACATTTCTATTACCACCAAGTAACTTCTTGTTTTTGATCTTTTCTCGTGATTGGCACCATTAGACCATTTCTATTACCAGTAACATTTCGCTCTCAACTGAACTATTTCTATTCAAGTAACTAGACAACTTTTCTCTACCATTTAGAATTCTCCGACTTTTCTTTACCATAAAGATTCTTTTTCCCTTGAATAAGCTCCCTAATTTGCTGTTTTTAGTAAAACTTCCTGATAGCTTTTACTGGTTTTTGCCTATTTCGGGGCACCTCCTCATGGAAGCTGCGATTGAGGGCAGCTCTAGCTACTCTCAAGAGCAGGTGCGACAGGAGTACGGATGTCAATAGCCCGGGTCGGTCTATTGAAAATTTCCCTCGGACCATTTCGGCCCACGGCCCGGGTGGGCTATAGAGGGCCGGCCCGTGGCTCGGCCCATGCTGGCCGAAATGGCCCGTGGGCCGAAACGGCCCGCGGAGAGGCCCATGACCCAGGCAGCTCGAGGGCCGTTTTGGCCCGAAATTTTAAAATAAAAATTTTTAAAAATAAATTTTAAAAATTGTTTTATTTTTTAAAATTAA
>JAOQML010000001.1:21924755-21937117 GCA_027568935.1 Erythroxylum urbanii
TAAATAAAATAAATTTAGTAAATAAAATATTTCATAAAAAATATATTATTAGTCATATGTGTTTTGTCAACTCGTGGCGGAGGCGTGTTTCTAAAAATTGCTTATGTGTTTTGTTTCTGTCACAGGGACAAGAAATCTTGTTCCTCGGTTTTGGAAGGAACAAAAATTTTATGTCTCTGTCATCTGGAGTCGGAACAAAAATTAGTAGAGTCAACAAGCAAACACTGTGAGGCACAGGATTTTTTTGTTTTGTCATCTGTCTCCACCTTTGGAGACAGTAACCATACACAGGGTATAAGCACCCTTTTTAATGTTAACATTTTCTTGTACATCTTCATTCTACCACCAAGGCTGCATCTTAATACCCCTAGGTCCTTTAGAAACCCCTGATATCTCTTTGGTTGTATTCCTTAAAAGAGTTACTACTCTCTCCCACATCTAGCTAGCATCTCCTACCATTTTCCATTCATATCCAAATATTACCCTACCCTTACGTAATTTCACTGTTTCCCTTTTCAGATTCCACCATCTAACTCTAGTACACCTCCTAGGACTTCTCTTCTTCCTCCATCCCTTAATTACAAGATCTAAAACTAATAGTCTATGATGAGTTGATAAGCAAGTGTTCGGTACCACCTTAAAATCCTTACACCTAGATAAATTGCTTCGTTTTACGAAGAGGTAGTCAATTTGAGTTTTCATGTTTCTACTTTTAAAAGTCACCAAGTGCTCCTCATTTTTCATGAAAAAATAATTGGCTATTGTTAACTCAAATTGTACTGTAAGATTTAACAAAGCAGTCTCACGATCATTTCTATCCCCATGCTCAAAACCTCTATGAGTCCACGGATACACTTTTAAGGTTGCCCTTATATGCCCATTAAAGTCTCCTCTTAGAATAACTTTCTCGTCCAGTGGGATATGCTAAATCAACTCATTTAGCTCTTCAAAAAATTGGCATTTAAGTTGTTCATCCAAACTTGTTTGAGATGCATACATGCACACCACATTGAGAACAACATATTTCACCACAATCTTTACAGATATAATCCTATTATTAGTCTTTTTTACCAACACAACGTGATTTATAAGTTCTTTAACAACTAAGATACCTACCCCATACTTCTATCTTGAGCACCCTGAGTACCAAAGTTTGACATTAATATCTTTCACTTTAGCTCCCGTCCACTTTGTTTCCTAGATTTATGCTATATGAATCTTATATTTGTCTAAAATTTCCACTAATTCTAAAGACTTCCCAATAAAGGTCTCTATGTTCTAAGAACTTATTTGTAATACGTCAACATCTTCTTTACTCTTAGACCCAACACTCATAAAAGGACTTGCCTTTACCCTATCATCGGTAGTCAAAGCCACCACTCATATCTTAATACCCAACACAAGCTAAAGAAGACACTCAAATAACACAAGACAGGAAACTAGAATTAAAAATAAATTCCAAAGAAGGGCACCCAAAAAAATGAAACCTGAAAACCTCAATTGAAGGTGCTTACACAATTTAAAGGATGGTTGTAACAACCGGTTTCCAAACTACTGAGGTATTAGATTGTTAGATTACTTAGTCACATGAATTACATCATATTAGAATGAATTTGGAGCATTTAGGATATGATTTTTATGATTTCATTCATATGCATAATATGAGCATACACAGATGAAATTTGATTTAGAAAAATTGCACCCAATTGACTTGTTCCGGGGTATGAAAATTTCTAAATAATTGTAAAATGATTGTGCATTTATATTATCTTGTATTTTGATTTACCAATAAAAAGAATTGACGGATTACAATTAGTAATTTTGAGTTTATTATTACAATTGGAAGATTGATGGATTAAAATGTACATTTAGACTAAGAAAAATTTCAAGTAGTAAGACAAGTTGACATGTGAAAATTTAGGATAACTAAGTCTATAAATTGAGTGACATATTGCAGTAGAATTAAGTAACAAATGTCCTAGGAACTAAGTAACATATGGCAACCTAAAAAGAGGACATGTAGCTAGCTTAGACGTTTGACAAGTGTCCTTAAACTCATCCTCCTTTTATACACGACACACACATGGCAATGTCTCTTCACTTGTTGTTTTCTACTGAAACTCTCTCCTTCCTCTTCCTCTCACTACCAAAACTTACTTCTCCCTCACATCTCTATGGTTTTGCCTAAATTCTATTCAATTTCCACACCAAAATCTGTGCAAAAATCCTTCATAAAGATAGTTCTAGAAGTAGAACATTATTATAATTGTTCTTATCTTCTTGTCTTTACTGAAACCGTCTTACTCCCACCTTGTTCTTAAGACATTAAGGTGGCATTTCAGCTGAACAAGTAAGTGAAATACTAAACTATTATAGCATGTGTTAGCAAAATTTTATGATTACTAATTACGGATGGATTGAATGTAGTGTTGATGTTGAAGTTGTGCTGGAAAATGATGGATGAATTGGATAGTTTTCTGTTTTGTTTTTGAATGCATGAAAATAGTAGTTTATAGGCTGTTATATGGATGATCTAATTTAGGATTTGAAGTATAATTTATGACGAATTCATGCTAAAGATAGGTGTTATTGAAGTGTTGTCAAATTTGGAAAAGTTAGGAATACATGTAATATGGCATAAAGTGAATGATATTGAAACAAATGAGTACATTTTTATGGGACTTAATGTAGCCAATATGGAAGCTAGACTAGCATGAAATGAAGTAGCTTTATATGACATGAATTATGGAAAAATTCAAGTAGTAGTGATGTTTTTAAGTATGTAAAATTCGTGGAGAATTGAGCATGGCCCTTAATGCACGATCGTGGCTTGATTACTTGCCTTCTGTCACGATCGTGGCAAGGTCCCCCACGATGGTGGGCCTAGTTTAAGATTAATAATTTATGTTTTGTGTACATTTTAAACCAACTGAGGAAAAGTCACTCTAAATTGGTGTATTTGGTCTTGATTAAAGCTTGGAATGAACCTAGATTGTTGCTTGATTAATTGGTTAAGAACATGATAAGTTTAGCTTAATTGATGTCATAACTTAAAGAATGTACTATTTTGGTATCAATTTAACCAAATCTGAAAATTATGATGTGATAAAGGAATAAAGGTATTCTCATGAATGCAAACATGATCTTAAGGATATAAGTAATGTGTATTAGGCATGAATGAATGAGCATTGAAGAACATAAGGTAATTGTGAATGAGAATTGGGTAATTGTATGAATATAAATATTGCTAGTAAAGTTTGGTGAATGTATGATTGATGAATTTGGAGTAAATCAAGCTTAAGGTATAAACCTGATTGCAAACTAGATGTATACAAGTTATAATGTTTGAATGGTCAAGATATTTATATAAGAATACACACCCAGAAAGTCAATTGAGCATGCATTGAAACATGACACATATGTTATAGTAGTGCCCTAAAGGCAATCACCTTTAGTGCATTTTGTACAAATTTATGTATAGACTTTATTTTTTAATAATAAAGAAAAGCATATTTCATTAATTTGGTGTTCATTCTTTATAAATTGATATTGATCTATAAGCAAATTAATGAAGTCCATGATATATGACATAGCATTAAGGAAATTATGATGTGATCATACTACTGAGATTCCTATCATGTGCAATTATGTCAGTATCTAAATTATCCATAGTCATAGGATTAATAAGATTGGACATCGTTAATCCAGATAGACTAGCACATGTCAAACTCCTTGATTTGATCAAGTAGTGGATCTCAGAAACTGTAAACATGAGATGTTTACGGTTAAGATGTAGATGCTTACTAGAGGTAGTAAGTACATTGGATGACCTACCATGAGATCATCACATGGATGTCCTATTCTAATGTCAGTGATAATCTCATCATAGCAATGGTATAAGTATCTTTAGACTTAAGGTACTCAAGGATATCTTGGACACTGATTATGTGCTTTAACTCCATTCCTTGTTCCCTTGCAAAGGTCGCTCGTAGTGGTGATTGGGTATAACTTAAGGTATTCGAAGGTAATTGAGTAGCCAATAGAAGATTCACCACTTTTGTGATAGCAAAAGATGATACCCAGGGCCTCTTATCGGGGTCATTACTTGGAACTCTCTGGCCGGAGTACATGTGTCATGAAGAATGTCTTCATTGACATATAGAGTAATGAGTCCCAAGACGAGAACTTATATCACTTGGGCTAGATTTGATGTAGTCAGTCTAGTGAGAGTTGACACTTTACCTATACTCATAATTAAGTGGGGTATAGCATGGTGAAAGGATGAATTACACAACAATTGTCTATGGGAGGGTTCAGGAGATGGTTCGTGATGAGCATGGGTTCGTTCGTCAAACCACTTACTTTCAGGTGAAATGGGGGTCATGATGTGTTGCTAGATGCCGCTCATGACTTGTTTGGATTAAGTGTTAATCCAAATGGCCAACATAACCGGGAACCTAATAGGTCACACGAATGTGAGTGACTGAGAGGATTCGTACAATGGTTTTGGATAGAGATCCATTATATGGAGAGCAATATAACCAAATGGATCCCGATGAGATCGGGATATGTCCTGATGAGATCGTGACGTCGATATTGCTGAAATAGGTCTCTGGTGTTTTTTCCATACTCGGGACCCGATAGGACCGATCCCGATATGACTGGACCACCTCAGCATTTATGTGTGTGTGTGTGTGTGTGTGTAAGAGGTGTAACGTGGAAGATGAGGGTTCTTTAAAGTCTTACTATCATTAATTGATAAAAGACAAAAATGACAAAAAGACAAAAAATGAAAAGTAAGAAGTAAGATGATAATCGTTTAATGGTTTGGTAAGCCATTATTTTTCACACACGATTCTAATATCTCTCTTCATTTTTCTTGTCTTCCTCCTCTCCATTTGCTTTAACGTTTTTGCTCTCCATAGAACAAAGAAGAGAGCTAGCACTCTTGTCTTTGTTCTAGCCATTTCCGAATCAAAGAGTTTGATTCGGTTAGTTTCTCCGATCTCTGCATGAATACCGTTAGAGATGGTCTGTGTTCTTCGTTGTGGTTTGCGATAATCCGATGAGTAGAATATCAAAGAACGAAGGAGACTACACACAAGGTATATGGTTACTATATGAATGATTGATTTGTGTAAATGCCATGAATTCCTATATATGTGTGTTATGAATATATATGTGAATTGGGAATTTTCACCTAGGTTTAATGATATTTTCTTATATAGGCATATAGATACTGGACTACAGGAAAGTCCTGGAACAACTTTTTTTATTTTTCCGCACAGTGTGTTTATGATGCGTGCACCGGAATTTTTCTATAGTGATATCAGAGCCACTTATGCCCCCCGTATAAAGGAGAAGCCATAACATGTGTGATGCTGTCGATTGGTTATAACAGTTGTGCATTTTGATTGTGTTGAATTCGAAATCAGTATAGAGATATTGTTTTTGAAATTTTTTGCCCAGATTTTCTCATGAAATGTTGTTGAATATGTCTATGGAAGGAAAAAAAAGTATCAATGTGATTTGATATGTTTTTTTAATTAATTCCCTACTATTTTGGTTGCTGTGTTCATGCACATTACATGAATAGGCATGCTTGTAAATACAAGAATAAATTATAGAAAAAAGGTTTTTGGGATTTTCTTTCACCACCCTCTTTCTAAGATGTTTATAAATATCTATGAAGATATAAAAATGTTTTCAAGGTGATTGAATATTTATTTGAGAATTTCTTGTGTGCTATAGGGAATGTCTGTGTTGAGGAACATAGATTTTGGATTGGCTTGGTTGCTGAGGTTTGTTGAGTTTTTCTTGGAAATAAATTTTGAAAAAATTCATGGAACATGTTGGAAACATGTATAGCCTCCGTAATTTTCTTATCATTTATTGAAATTTTTTCAATGATTTTTTCAAGCAAAACACAGAGCTGGACAGTTTTGAGAAAACTGTTGGACCTGGTTTGTTTAAAGTGGTGATTGTGTGTTTTTTTATTTTAATGTCTCATATCATTTTTATGCGATCATAAATATATTATTTTGACTTTGCATGCATTCCAGACTGATTTTCTTGAAATTGGGTTTCCAAAAATTTTCGAATGTCAAATATGTCAAATTAACGTCTCATTGGTATATTCAGTTGTCTTGATTATTTTGGGTCACAAGTTATATGACAAGCGCCGAAGTAGTCTTAATGAAGTGGAGATTAACTAGAGATACTTAGGGTGATAGTTTGATGTTCTCAAATTATTTGGAAATCTAAGAGATTAATATTGTATTAATCTATTTCGAGTATTTCAAGTCTATTATGACTAGATATGGCAAGCATGATATAATTAAAGTGTTTAATTAGTACGTCAGACTAGAGGGTATTACACTTTATATACTGGTATTTTGAATTGGAATTGAAAACATACAGATTAAGAAATTAGCCGATTCCAACATTAGAATGCAGTTTGGTTCAAGAGTTTAATTGAATGTCAAATCTTTAGATGCATAACACGTCACAACCTATACGTGAAAACCTTGTGAGATGGTTGCATTAAACAATGCATGCTAGGGTTGGTTCGGTGTGATGATGGATGGTTATAGATATAGATTCAATGTGATTGATGAAGCGTCCTAAATCATACCATATAGTCATTGTGACTATAATCCTACAACTTAGATGAGACCTAAATATGAAATCCCTCACGCATAATATGAAAACTAACGCCTTCCATTAATATGAGGAGAGCCATAATTCTTTTAGAGTTAAGGTTGATGGGTAAACCCAAGCCTGCTCTATATGGATATATTCAAACCATGAAAATAAGATTTTTGGATTAATAGGTTGGTTTTCACTAGAAGCGTTGATTTGTTGAGTAAACTCAAGGTCAACGTAGACAAAGGCGCAATTGGGTAGCTTACATCAAAAGTACACACATCAAGAGTCGATAACCCAATATGTATGCATACATCACGAGTTGATAGCACTAGATGATAGTTGTAGTTATGATGCAATTGATATGAATGATATCTACTGATTGACCTAAGCTTGCTTGTTAGGACCCAAGGTCATTCTTAGTAATGTCGGATATCGACCCACTAGGACACTTTGTCATAATTTTTCTTGGATTCATAGTGGGGGCTATGGATTCTTTGAAACTAGTGGGAGTTATATGCATGTCATGCAAGTCTTTATAATTATGCATGTATTTTTATTCTAACATTCCTTCTCTCTTCACATTTAGGTTGATTGAAGATGTCTTCCAGTATAAATTTACGCTCACTTATGGATTCTAATAAATTGAGTGGACCCAATTTTCTTGATTGGCTGAGAAATCTTAGAATTGTTCTCAGATCTGAGGAGCTAGGCTATATCCTAGACGTTCCACTTCCTAATCCCCCTACTACTGATGCTTCTGATAAGGTTCAGAAATCATATCATAAGCATCTCAAAGATAGTGACATGGCTACCTACATTATGTTACCCTCTATGTCACCTGAGCTATAGAAGCAGCATGAGTCTATGGATGCTAATACTATAGTGTTTCATCTTAGAGAGCTTTTTGACGAGCAAGCTCGGTCTGAAAGGTCCAAGACCTCAAGGCTGCTCTTCACAACTAAAATGACTCTGGGGGCATCTACAATGTAGTATGCAGTGAAGATGAATGGTTATATTAAAAGGTTGGCCACTTTAAGTTTTATTATGGACTTTGAATTAAGTATTGACTTAATTCTGATTGGATTGTTTGATAGTTATTCACAGTTTGTGTTGAACTATCGGATGAACTAAATCTACCACGACAATCCCTGAGTTGATCAATCTGCTCGAGATAGCAAAGCAAGCTATCAAGAAGGATAGCAAGCCAGTGCTAGTAGTGGACTCTTCTTCTTCTAGTTCAAGAAAAAAGAACCTAAAGAAGAAAAGGTCCAAGAAACCAAAAGGAAGTGCAGCCAAAAAGAAACCCAAAGAGACTGCGCCGAAAGGAACTTGCTTCCATTGTGGCAAGAATGGGCATTGGAAGTGAAACTATAAAGTCTATCTAGAGTCCTTGAAGAAGAAGTGGGCATCAGATGCCCCATCTCTTTCAGGTATATTTGTCATTAAGGTTAATATTGTTTCTTATCATAATATATAGGTATGAGATACTGGTTGTGGCTCACACGTATGTAATAATATGCAGGGCCTCAGGGATAGTAAACAGCTCATGAATGAAGAACTAGACCTGCGCGTAGGCAATAGAGCAAGAGTTGTTGCACTAGCCGTAGGCACTTATGTTTTATCACTCCCCAGTGAGTTTGTAATTAAACTGGATGGCTGTTATTTTATACATGTTTTAACAAAGAACATATTGTCTGTTTATTTTTTAAATAAAGCTAGTTTCCATTTTAATTTCAATAGCAATGGTTATGCTATTAGTGTGAATGGAATGCTTTATGGTACTAGTGCGTTATACAATGGAATTTACATATTAGATATGTCACATCCAGTTATGAATGTCAATGACACGAAAAGACATAAATGAGATTATTTAAAATCAACTTACTTATGGCATTATTGCCTTGGCTATATAAATGAGAGATGCATAGCTAAGCTCCACAAGAGTGGTAGTTTAGGGTCATTTGATTATGAATCATATGACATGTTTGAATCTTGTTTATTAGGCAAGATGACTAAGTTACCCTTTAAGGGAAAGAGTGAACGAGCAACTGGAGTATTAGACCTAATACATCCAAATGTAGGTGGTTCGATGTCTATTCATGCTAGAAGTGGTTTTCTTTACTTCATTACCTTTATTGATAACTATTCTAGATATGGGTATCTGTATATGATGAGATACAAATCTGATGCATTTGAAAAGTTCAAACAATTCAAAAATGAAGTAGAAAATCAACTTGTGAAAGGTATCAAGACACTACGACCCGATCAATGTGGGGAATATTTAAAACAAGAATTTTTATATTATCTCAGAGATAATGGAATTTTATTTCAATGGACTTCACCTTACACACTACAACACAATGATGTGGTCGAAAGGACAAACCGAACCTTGTTGGACATGGTACGGTCAATGATGGGCTTTACAAATATACCAAAATCCTTTTGGGGGTATGCACTTGAGATAGCTATTTATTGCTAAATAGAGTTCCATCAAAGGTAGTTGATATTACTCCATATGAGATGTGAACTAACAAAAAACCCTATCTTTCTCATTTGAAAATTTGGGACTGTCCTGCTTATGTGAAGCCAATACAATCAGATAAGCTTGATGCGAAGTCTGACAAGTGTTTGTTCGTAAGATATCCTAAAGAAATAATGGGATATCAATTTTACCATGCTGAGGAACAAAAAGTGTTTGTTTCAAAGCATGCTGGCTTCTTAGAGAAAGAGTTTCTTTTAAAAGAAGACAGTGGGAGTAGAATTGAACTTGAAGAAGTTCACGATGCTTAGACAGATGCGGATCAACTGCCTGAACCTAAGACTGTGACTCATACAGATGAAGTAACAGTTCAACCTTCTTCAACACAGGAATGGCTTAGCGCCATGAAAGCAGAAATGGATTCCATGTATGAAAACCAAGTATGGACTTTGGTTGAGATACCCGAAGGAATAAAACCCACAGGGTGTAAGTGGGTTTTTAAAAAGAAAACCGACATGGATGGTAATGTGATTACCTATAAATCAAGGCTTATGGCCAAATGTTTCCATTAAAAACAAGGAATTGACTACAATGAGACCTTTAACCCAATAGCAATGCTTAAATCCATTAGGATACTCCTAGCCACTGCCGCTCATTATGATTATGAGATATGGCAAATGGATGTGAAGATAGCTTTCCTAAATGAAAATCTAGCCAAGGATGTGTATATGACACAACCAGAGGGCTTCATCTCCTATGATGGTGAAAAGGTATGCAAGCTTCAAAAATCTATCTATGAATTAAAACAAGCATCCAGGAGTTGAAATATCCACTTTGATGACATAATCAAAGAGTTTGGTTTCTCACAAAATCTGGATGAACCCTGTGTGTATAAGAAGGTTAGTGAGAGTGCAATCGTATTCCTTGTGCTATATGTAGATGACATATGATTACTAGGAAATGATGTTTCTATGCTACAATCTGTGAAGATTGGGTTGTCCAAATAATTTTCCATGAAAGATCTCGATGAAGCAACTTATATCCTCAAGATAAAGATCTATAGAGATAGATCGAAAAGGTTTCTTGGTTTTTCACAATCAACGTATATAAACAAGATGCTAAAGAGGTTTAGCATGGAGCAGTCTAAGAGAGGGTATCTTCCTATAACTCATGGGATAACACTCTCGAAATCTATGTGTCCTAAGACACAAGATGAGAGGACACGCATGAATATGATCCCGTAAGCATCTGCAGTAGGATCTATCATGTACGCTATATTACGTACAAGACCTGATGTATCATATACTCTAAGTGTTACGAGCAGATACCAATTGGATCCTGGTGAGGGTCACTAGGTGGCTATCAAGAACATCCTCAAGTACTTGCGAAGGATTAAGGATGTTTTCTTGATATATGGAGATGGAAATCTAAAAGTGAACAGGCATACAGATGCCAGTTTTCAATATGATAAGGATGATTCCAAATCTCAATCAGGCTTTATATTCACATTGAACGACGAGGCGGTTAGTTGGAAAAGTTCCAAACGAGAGACGACTGTCGATTCAATAACTGAGGCAAAGTACATTGCAACTTCAGACACAGCAAACGAAGCAGTTTGGATCAAGAAGTTCATTACAGAACTTGGTGTGGTTCTTAGTAATGATGGACCTATACAGTTGTATTGTGACAATAATGGGGCTATTGCACAGGAAAAGGAACTAAGGTCTCATCAACGGTCCAAGCACGTACTTCACAGATATCATTTGATCAGGGACATCATTGGTTGAGGTGATGTACAGATAGAGAGAATTCCTACCGAGAAGAATATTTTTGATCCATTAACGAAGCCATTGTCACAGAATAGATTTGATTCGTATGTACTAGCATATGGTATTAGATACCAAGGCGATTTGCTTTAGATCAAGTGGGAGATTTGTTAGAGTAATACCCTAAAGGCAATCACCTTTAGTGTGTTTTGTACAAAGTTATGTATAGACTTTATTTTTCAATAATAAAGAAAAGCATATTTCATTAATTTGGTGTTCATTCTTTATGAATTGATATTGATCTATAAGCAAATTATTTAAGTCCATGATATATGACATAACATGAAGGAAATTATGTTGTGATCATACTACTGAGATTCCTATCATGTGAAATTATATCAGTATCTAAATTATCCATAGTCATAAGATTAATGAGACTAGACTTCGTTAATCTGGATATACTAGCATATGGTAAACTCCTTGATTTGATCAAGCAGTGGATCTTAGAAACTGTAAACATGAGATGTGGATGCTTACTAGAGGTAGTAAGTACATTGGATGACCTAACATGAGAATATCACATGGATGTCCTATTCTAATGTCAGTGATAATCTCATCATAGCAATGGTGCAAGTATCCATAAACTTGAGGTACTCAAAGATATCTTGGATACTGATTCTGTGCTTTGACTCCATTCCTTGTTCCCTTGCAGAGGTAGCTTATAGGGTGGTGATTGGATACGGCTTGAGGTATTCAAGGTAATTGAGTAGCCAATAGAGGATTAATCACTTCTGTGATAGCAAAAGATGATACCCACGACCTCTTGTTGGGGTCATTACTTGGAAATCTCTAGCCGGAGTACATGTGTCATGAAGAATGTCTTCATTGACATAGAGTAATGAGTCCCTGGACGAGAATTTATATCACTTGGGCTAGATTTGACATAGTCAGTTTAGTAAGAGTTGACACTTTGCCCATACTCATAATCAAGTGGGGTATAGTATGGTGAAATGACGATTTACATAACAATTGTCTATGGGAGGGTTCATGAGATGGCTCGTGACGAGCATGGGTTCGTTCGATAAACCACTTACTTTTCGATCAATTTGGGGTCATGAGTGTTGCTAGACGCCATTCATGACTTGTTTGGAATAAGTGTTAATCCAAGTGGCCAACATAATTGGGGACCTAATAGGTCACACTAATAAGAGTGACTCGGAGGATTCGTACAATGGTTTTGGATAGAGACCCATTATATAGAGAGCAATATAACTAAATGGAACCCGATGAGATCAGGATATGTCCCAATGAGATCGCGACATCGATATTGCTGAAATAGGTCTCCGGTGTTTTTTTCATACCCGGGACCCAGTAGGACCGATCCTAGTGTGACTGTACCACCTCAGCATTTATGTGTGTATATATATATATATATATCTTCCACGTTACACCTCTTATATATAAGAGGT
>JAOQML010000001.1:22010241-22032330 GCA_027568935.1 Erythroxylum urbanii
TCTTGGGTTCGAGTCGTGGACTCACCCTTGACCAAAGAGGACAATACTGAGTAAGGTTGGATGCCGCGGTATGTCCCACAAACACACGCCGCCGACCTAAGGGCGGAGTGTGGGGTCCAACATTTGCGTTTTTATAACTTGAGTAAAGTTTACTATGGCTAGCTTTATTTATTCGTAAGGTTCTCATTATTTGGTTTCAAATAGAGGTTGTTTTGTACCTATTTGAGTGTTTCACTAGATGCCTATATTGCTATGATTGTGTCATTAAAGTTTTTCTTATAAGAGCCTTAATCTCCTATTTCATATGTTGAAGTTTTCTAGCATATTTAAAAGCTTATAACCTTTGAATATTAAGAGATATTCACTTTGACAATGTTTCCTCAAATCCCTCTAAGTTGATTAAGTATTTATTGAATCTAAAGGGTTGAGCTTGTAATATTTTGATCACTTAGGTTATGAATATCAATAGGGCAGTGATTAGAACATAGGTTATTACTAAAGTGTGCAATAGTTATTAAAGCGAATTCAATAATCTAAAGGGAATTTGTAAGAGATCTATTATTTTTTTACGTAATAATTATTAAAGGGAATTCAGTAATCTAAAGACAATAAATAAGTACTCTATCAAGTTTTCTTCGAATGAAACATTTCTTACCTTCCTTGTTACTCTAAGTGTAATGATCTCATTACATGTAAAATCAATATACCCACATGACTTATACAATTTCTAAAGCTTGTGCTCACATGCTTATGACTTGAATTGCTACCTTTTATATCTTAGGAGAATAATGTGATGTTAAAATACCTTATGAGCATACAGTGAACTTTGATGTTTATGTAAATGGGTTTCTATTTATTCTGGAGAAGAATTCTCTAGAATGCATGGTTGGTAACATGAAAAATTACATTTTGGTTAGGAATGAAGCTTGAGGAGATATGGACAAGCTGATTAGATGAATTTGTTTGGATAATTCTCACTTTGTTATTTTCGCAAGCTAAAATAATCCTATAATTAACGTGATGATAATGATTAAAGATTTATGTGACAGTAAGGTCATTGTAGGTTTCTATGCTTTCTATTGTTAGTAGATGGTAGGTTTTCTTTGATATTTTTTAAATCAATGTATTATTATTATTAATTAGTAAAAAAGTATAACCTTAAAAGGATTGAATTGTTAAAAAGGAGAGATGTGTCTCTATTCCCCTTGTTAAAATGTTTAATCTGCATTAGAGAATAATTTTCAGGTATAACTGTTTCTTGCCTCTTTTCTCTTACTTGAAATTCTTCTATTCCTTTTTTGTTTTTCTTTGATAGTTGATGGTCACTTTAGCTTCCACTAAGTTATCTTCTTCATCTACTTTTAGAAATGGGATTGAGTTATGTAGTTTAATGCTAGGCTTTACTTAAAAATAAATCCTTGCATACAAAATTCTTCCTATCTCTATTATGGCTTAATCTAGGAATATTGATTTACTAAGATAGCTAACTAAATAGCTTAACCTTATAATTGACCAATATTTTAATGGAATATTATTTAAAGATAATCCAAATGAGGACATATTTCATCTTTAACTTTTTCAAATCTAGGCCATGTCTCCATTTTTGTAAGAATATTGGTTTTTTATTGAGGTGTAAGGGCCAACTTTTATAATTTTTTTATAAATCTATAGCATTGTTAAACCTGGAGAGGAATATGACCTCTTCATTGATTACCACCTACTCGAGCCCTGAGCTTTTTCAGTTGTTTGTGCCAAATGATTTATAGTAGGGTAAAAAAGTTTTTTTCTATATATGATGAATGCTACCAGAGTTATAAACCATTTAAACGTAACTGTTTAAAGAATATCAATAGATGGAGATATAGAACTTTCATTTGAGGAAGAAAAAGGTATATATTTCATAGTCAAATATAGGGTCTAGCATCTGACCAATTGGTGCCAAATTTTTGAATTTGAGATGACGTTTATGGGGGATCCAAGACAATAGAAGGATGGATTGAAGTTGTTAGAAGTGCATTAAATGCCTTTGGAGATTTTAAAGAAGCAAGGAGATTAAGAGTGTGAGTGCTTTTAGGAGTTGAACGTAAAGGGGGAAACTTATATTAGTAAGCGAGATTGTTTAACGGTTATTATTGTTGAAAAATTAACCATGATCTAACCATGGGTACAATGAAAAAATAATTTTGTAATTTCTTGATAAGATCTCTTTAATTAAATAACTTAAAATTAATCATAAATAAAAAGGTTGAAACGTACTTAATTCAGATTCGTATATAATTTTTCTTCTTGATTTGTCAACGACAATTTGTCCATATGTCCAACCTCTAATGATCTCCACATAGCAAAGAAAAAAAAACTAAACACTTGAGAGGAAAAGGCAGGAGTACCAGCTCCTTTATGTCTTTTTTCCTATTTATAGAAAAGGACGCAAGACACTAGGTTTTTTACTTTTCAACTGCTCTTTTATGTATGTCTTATTAACTTCATAACATATGAATGATTATAAAATATAATTATAATTCATGATTAAAATTATATAAACTAAAATCCTTTTTAATTTATAGTTAATTATTTAATTAAATAATTTATAATCATAGATCAATAGCGAAGTCTAGAAAAATGTCATGACCACCCAAATATTATGAATGTCAAAGTGTTTGACTCAACTTGTCCATACATAGTTATAATATATAATTTAATGTTCTAGTTGAATATAAAGTATGGATACAATGTCTAATCATTTAAAGTCAATCATTTTTATTTTTTCTAATTAGTAATTGAAAAAATAATATTTGAAAACACTTTTCAAATGTCAATTCACTTTGGTCAGAGAGTTCTTTAAATTACTGCTATTTAAGAATAATAGAACATTATTTCTAATTACTTTAGAGTGATGAATCTTTTATTAACTTATTAAACTATCTCCGTATGATTCATACTATCAAAGTACTACCAACTGAGCTACCCAAAATAGAATAGGTTATAAGTAGCATCAAAATATAGCAATTCTCATATGAGATACTTTGGTAATCTTAAGTCTAATGAATAATTATATAACCATCATAATGAGGAAATCCATAGACATATAAGTAATATTCATTCTGAGATCCTCATAATATGGTCAATTTAGTGAATTTATTATCTAATAAATACCTACACATTTATTTAAATATTTTCTTACTTTTATGAGATTGATTACTTTATTCTTAAGAAAGAAATATAATGTGTACTAGTTTTACCGTTTTATCAATATACCAACTTTGATGAAACTAAGGAACAATATAAGAATAATACATAACTGCAAATTGAATATCACAATTATAATCTCATCATATTATCAGTTGTACAGTAACTATTCTTGAAAATTTATCAAAAGTATTAAAATATTAACTATATTTAGCAAAATACACAAAGATAAGTATTGTTTTTAATTAATTATGTCACAAAATCTATAACCAACCAATTAGTTATATGGTATACACTAACAATTTTCATTTTTATAGCACAAATGGTGATAAATTGATAAAGGGGCTTGGAGGAAAAAAAGCCCGCCCAAATTCGTTATTAAAATAGGTAACTAAAAATTGAGATTATATGGTAGGTGAGGCGAAAGCTGGGAACTACAATAAGTTAATTAACTTAAAACGGAAGAATAAGCATTATAAACTGAAGGGGAGAGAAACTCTTGAAGAGTAGTTAAAGCTGAATCAAAGCAGAAGAGGATGTAAGCGATCAAGAAAGGTAGATTAGATTCAAGATCGGAATAAGGATTGAAAAAAAGCAACAAGGCAAGAACTAAGAAGACGAGGGAGGGAAAAAAATTACTAGGAACAACCAGAGAGCAACATGAATTGTCAATCTCCACTAGAAATCCTTGAGAGAAATAGGAGCTCGGCTTGAGATGCTGTACAATTTTTTAAAAATTGTAATTTATTTGTATTAATTTTATGTCTATTATTTATATAGCGTGCAAATTTTGAATCAGTATTATCTTTATATAATAGTGAAAATTTTAAATTTATATTCTCCCTATACACATTTATAATTAATTACCAAAAACTTATTTATAGGAACATGAAATTTGGTAGTATCTTATAAACACTTTTGTTCGTAAACTTACTAAACCATTTATTATTTAAGAATATATATTATACCGGTATCTTCTTGACTGTACAATTTGGGTTACATTACGTATAATATTTGTAAAAAGAAAGGGTGAGGGCTGTAGAATGCCGCGTCATTTAGTGCGACAATGGCAGGCTCAATAATAAAAGCCACAACAAAATCTTGGGTGGATTTTGTATGAAGTGATATCTGTGAGGTGCCCATGTCGAATCCGCCACCTCCACATTATAAATAAAATCCGTACGTTGTGTTGATTATGACATGCCTCATTTATGGTGAAACAACGATAACTCTCAGAATATAAGCCTATCAAACAGCAATAACAGGGTTGGTCCACTTGAGGATTTTGTTTGGGTCAAAACCTCTTGAGACGGAGGTCTCGTGGCCTCTGGAATTCCCATCTGACAAGAAGAAAAACATTGGAAAGAATCCGACCGCAGCTTACACTACTTTAAGAGAACGAATGCAGTGCATGCCATAGCAAAAGAACGTACTCTTTATCTCTCTTTTTGTATCTGTCCCTTCGTCCATGCGATTTTTCTCAATTCATTCTTTAAAGATTAAACTCAATACATAGTAGTTAATTGTTTTGACTTCTCTTACTTGACACTTCATCTCTTGTCTTTGCTTGCCCATAATTGTACATTTCTTTTTCTTCTTATTCTCAGCCTTATCTTCCCCTTTCATCTACTTTGCCATAAGTGGTAAAAACTAAAACATACTCGCATCTTGCTGTCTCTTTCCTCTTGATGCTCTCTCACTCTTTCAAGCTGAAGCTTGTTTCTCAAAGTCATTGAGCGATTTTCAAGGTACCATGTAAGGAAGGAACACTTTTTACTACTTAGGATGTGCTCTATAGATTTAGCTTTCTAATCACTTGGTTTGCTTTCTCATGCTTTTTTGTTTCATGGCTTTACTGTAATATTTTGTAGCCTTCTGTGCTTCCTTTGGATAGGTCGAACCAAATTACTTGAGTTTGTGTGTACTGGACATGTGGTTTGTTCAGTTCAATGAATAAACTGTCGTCATGCAATTCCTCACAGCCCTTTAAATTTGTGGGTCTTTTTCTTTACGGATCTTTCTTGCGAATCTTGGAATTCTTATTTAGTCGTTGCTTTCCTACTTTTCTTTATCCAGTATATTTTGGTTTTCAAACTGAAAGCCAAAATTACAGATCAATGAAAATCTTCTAAGGATTGTTTTTCTCAAACTTTAGACCAACCAATACATTTTTTGTGGCTTTTTGATGTTATCTTTTGGAAATGAAAGTGATAGTCTGACTAGTTAATAGAGATTATTGCGTATCTTCTGCTAAATGTCTTCGGCAATATGTTATAAAGCTTTAGGGGATCAGCGGTTAAGAAATGGTTTCTAGTTTCTATTGTTTCAGGGACGTTTGCTACATGAAAGAGTAATGTATTGAAATGGCTTAGTTGAAGGCCATAAATCCCACTTGCGATAATTAATTTTGCATGGTCGTTCTAGGATTTAAACATATGTGGCAATCAGGAATTAGTCCCAACTCCTAATGTAGAGACCTCCTAATGCAAGTTCTTTACCAATAATCTTCTTCATCATAAGATTTTGAAAAACGCAATGATCAGGAAAGAATGAGATATAGCAATTTAAGTCATGAGTGAGATTACTCATAGTAAATTAAATGAGAATTCAGGTAGGTGTAAGACAAATGATAGTGACAATAATAAAATAGGGTTGACAGTGCCAAAGCTAATAACAGAGGAAGTAGATCCATCCGCTAAGTTAACATAGGAAGAAGATGAATGTTTCTGGAAAATAAAAAAGAGATTGGGATTGCCTGTCATATGACCAGAATCAATAACAAGAGGAAAGAAGACATGCAAGTGTATTACAAGTGTGTTTGGTCGGACCCGGTTCATAAAAATATCGATAAATGATTCCTCTTGTATCTTGATCCTAATTTCCTATTCCTCCTTTGCTAGTATTGCTTTGGGATGATTTTTCATAGTATTCTGACTCACAAGGGCACCAGAGATCTGAGTGGTGGGAGCAACCAAAGTGCTCGTATAGGTATGAAGTATCCAAGTGAAGGCCTCATATAAGGAGGAAATTTCAGTTCTGGAACGAATATGAGACTTAGCAATCTCAAACTGTGAGTTAAGTTTGGCTAAGAAACACATGATTTCCATCTGTTCTCATTGAGTTTCTTGGACTTTAATATTAGGGTTAAATGGTAATAAAACATTTAATTCTTCGTAGATCTTTTTGAAGTTCATAAAATAAGATTGAAGGGATTAGTCTTGTTGTTCAACTCGATAAAATCCTTTACACTCATAAATTTGAGAAATATTTCCTTTTTTAGAAAATAGCTCGATAAAATCCCTTACACGTCTCATAAATTTGAGAAATATTTCCTTTTTTATCGCGTAACTATTCCTTGTGTGTATGGTCCACTAGAGGATCATTGGTAAGGTGATGATCCTTAAATAAATTTCAACTGTCTTACACTAATGCAAATAGTTAAAGCCAGTTAACTTATCTTTTGTGATTTTTGATATCACAAGAATGACATTTGTTACAACAAAACTTTTGTTATCATTGGCCGTAGTAAATAATAGTCAAAAACAAGGTGAGCGAATTAGAAGCCAAATAAAACGCTCCAAAGGAAAGAAAACCTTGGAAAAACCTAGCAGTAAACCCAATGTAGAAATCCAAGTGAGATGTTGTGACAAGCCTAAGTGAAATCCTAATGAAAACACCAAGAACAGGGAACAATGGCAAAAGGGTGGCAGAAACACGGAGTTAGACTGTCAAAGGCATTGATGAGTCGAAGTAGACGTCAGAAATGGTGGCCTGAGTGTACGGTGTTGGGGGACATGCTTGGATGCGCTGGTAAGTGGGATGGCAACTAAGTGTTAACTGATGCGTGTGGCTCCCATGCAACTCTTTAGGTAGTCGGACTTTTGGGACTGGCTTGCCAATGAGGGGCACCTTGTTGGTGCCGAAAATGAGAAGAGGGGGTCGACAGAAAATGGTGACCCAAAAACAAAATGCAATGTTCTACTCCTTGGGTAGAATTAAGACACGAAATGGAGTTTCTACTCACTTGGATAGAACACATAATGAATCTCAAATAGCCAAACTTGGCTTTAATACCATGTAAAAGAGAGAAAGGATGGTATTATTCTTGATATTCACTATATAGAGGTCAGGATATATATACACATTCACAATATTAATTTAGATTTTAGGGAATGTAATCCCTATGATCAAGGGATTATAATCCTTGTAATAAAGAGTAGAGTCAGTGGACATCACTGCTCAATCTGGAACAATTACTAATGGATCTCCCTCTAAGAAAAGAACCTTGACAGAAATTAACGACGTAATTCAATATAGGCTTGAATCTTAACTATAAGATGTTTGGAGATTACTTTATAAACAACATTACAACAAGATATTGGTTTATAGTCATCTAAAGAAAAGGGGTTAGGAATCTTAAGAACAAGACAAATTGATTATTGTTGAGTTCATTAAGGAGCTTGCCAATGGCAATGAATTATTGAATAGTAGAACTGATTATGTTACTCTGTGAGGGTCATCAATTCTTGAGCTTTGTCTGGTCTTAAGTCGGATGTAGTCTTTTTAATGTAAGAGTTGGAGAAAGGTCTGACCAAGAAATCAAGTAACTATTGATTGATGCCATATGGTATAAGGCTTTTGATGTCTAGAGAGGAGACGAAGCAGGGATATTCCACTCCTAGAAGATTTTTCAAGTGGCACATGGTTACATTCTTGAGATCCTTTTGGTTATCAGCTAGGAATCCATTTGATGTTCGCAATGACGTAATGGTGTTTTGATTCCTTCTTGCTAGGATAGCATTGTGAAAGATTTTGGTATCTCTATCTCCTTCCTTGAACCAAAATGACTCTTGCCTTCTACTTAAGCAAGAAGTAATGAGCTTTTAAAGCCTCCACATACCTTGTTAGACTAAGTTTTTCATCCTATTTCAATTCTCCATTTCTAGTGGATTTATATGAAAATTCTTGAACCTTGTTAAGTTCTTCTAAAGCCTGCTTTTTAGTGACCTCATTGTTATAGAAAAGTGCTTTTGTTAAGCACCTTCAGTTCCTCATTGATAGCCTTTAATTTTGGCACACATGTACAAGCTTCATGTCCTTCAACTTCCTTGCTTAGTCTCCTTTTTGCTGCTTCTTAAAACTAGAATTATTGATCATATAATTATTGAATCTAAAATGTGTGACCTTGTGAAATTGAATATAATTGAGAGGCAGTTCAATGATACAATGATCTGAACAAATTTGATTGTTGCACTTGCTTAATTACTAGAAAAGGGAGTCAGACTTCCTGAGAAGCAACTCTCCATTTTTGATTATTGATCCAAGTTAGTGAATTCCCTTTGAATCTAAGATCCATACCTCCTACTTGTACATTGCATTTCACTAACTCTCCATTATAGGTTTTATGTTGTGCTTTTGTTTCTTCCCCTTCTTGATGTGAAATTGTACAATTGAAGTCCCCCATTAGTATTCAGGGTGTTGTGCTTCCCACATGAATATCCATTAGTTTTTTTTATAGTTTTTTTCCTCTAAGATTCAAAGTTAGCTACACAAATCACTATGATATCCATTCTTAATGAACTTCTAATTAGTAGAGCTTGACAATGAATGAATTGGTTCGACATTGATTGATGAACAATCTCGATTTCATTAGGGACAAATGAGACTATTATTCTTCTATTGTGATGCTTTGCATGATTGTTGATAGACATCCAACCCTTCTAAAAGAACCAAAGCCTTTCTTGAAAAGAAAGCACCTTTATTCTGGTCTCAAGGAGACCAACAAAATATGTGTTTTTACACGAGAGGAAATCATGAAACACTTGTTGCTTCTTAGGGTTATTGATACCCCTTATATTCCATGTGATAAAATTCATCGAGGAATAAGGAGAAGAGGCTGAGTCTTCCTTCTTGATTTGCAATTGGTAGCTTTCCTAGTAAATGCATAGCAATTGGTGTTTTGTTACTTGTTGAAGATCTAGATGCCATCTCAAGTTTGGCAGTTTGAACCTAGATAAGATGTTGAAATCACAAGAAATCAGGGAGGATTTCAGTCTCCCTGACTTGCTCCTAATTAGGAGGCAGATTTGTCTCCCTTCCTTATATTGTATTTATTCCTAATTTAGACCATGATTGTTCACTATATGTGGGTGAAAATATTGTACAGAAAGAATATAAAAAAATAACAAAAAAAGAAGAAAGTTACCGTGGATGTAGGTCTCATTGACCGAACCACATAAATCATCGGTGTTTATTGTTTTTTCTGTTTTTCCGTCTAAACGACTTGGTATTAGAGATGGCTTGATCATCGTCTTCAATGGCCAACACTACCAGTGACAGCTTTGTTCCCTCGAAGATCTCGATAACGAGAGGTAGGTGTCCTTTATAGTAAGTCCAGCAATTATGGAATCCTCATCCTTCAACCTCTCGGTTGAAAAACTGAATGGAAGAAATTACAGAGAGTGGGCTCAATCAATGCAGCTGGTGGTTGATGGAAAGGGAAAATTAGGTTACATTACGAGAGAAACAAGGAAACTTGCTACCATGGGCACGGCGGTGCTGCAACAATGGTGGTTTGAAAATTCATTAGTGGTGTCATGGCTAGTGAACGTGATGCAACCCACAATCGGAAAAACCTACTTATTCTTGCACGCTTTATCCTATTTCAAAAATTGTATCTTATAATATTTTGTCTACCAGTTATCATGCTTTTATCTCAAGTCTTGACAGGGCTCTGGTATCAAAACTAAAGTCGATCAAAGTTCTTCTCTCAAGCAACCAACCTAGATTGGCCAGTCCAACAACTTGATATTGAGAATGCATTCTTAAATGTGAGATAGAAGTAGTAGTTTTTATGACTCTACCACTGGGGTTTTGTAAGGAGGGGGAGCAAGGCAGAGTTTGCAAGTTAAGAAAATCGCTCTGTGGATTAAAACAATCTCCTAGAGCGTGGTTTGATTGATTTGCAAAAGTGGTAAAAGGCCAAGGATATCGATAGGGTCAATCTGATCATACTATGTTCTTCAAACATTCTAAAGAAGGGAAGAAAACAATATTAATTGTATACATTGACGACATTGTCTTAACAGGGGATGATGTGGTTGAAGTGGAGAGATTGAAAAAGAACCTAGCCACTAAATTCGAAGTTAAATTTTTGGGTCAAATGCGCTATTTTTTGGGAATGGAGATTGCTAGATCAAGAAAGGGCATTAGTGTCTCACAACGAAAATATGTGCTCGATCTCCTGAAAGAAACCGGTATGCTAGGATGCAAACCAAGTGATACACCTATTGAAACTTGAAGGGGAACAAATGATGATGGAAAGGTGGTTGACAGAGAAAGATATCAGAGATTAGTCGGCAGACTGATATATCTCTCGCATACAAGACTTGATATTGCTTTTGTAGTAAGTGTTTAAAAGGTTCCCCTGGGAGGGGACTATTTTTCAAGAAAACTAATAACAAAGGGATAGAAATTTTCATGGACGCAGATTGGGCTGGTTCTACTGAGGATAGAAGATCCACTTCAGGATATTGCACCTTTGTATGGGGTAACCTAATGACTTGGAGAAGTAAGAAGTAGAATGTGGTGGCTCAAAGTAGTGCTGAAGCAGAGTTCAAGGCAGTTGCACAAGGTATTTGCGAGGGATTGTGGCTAAAGAAATTTATGGGAGAACTAGAGACCATAGTACAAACACCTATGAAGCTCTATTGTGATAATAAGGTGGCAATCAGTATTTCCCTCAACCCAGTTCAGCTTGACAGAACCGAACAGGTAGAAGTGGATTATCATTTCATCAAGGGGAAAGTTGAAGAAGGAACAATTTGTATGACTTACATCCCCACTAAGGAGCAAATGGCTAACATATTCACTAAAGGGTTGCTAAGGCAAAGTTTTGATGATTTCATCAGCAAGTTGGATATGATCAACATTTGTAACATTTACAGCCCAACTTGAGGGGGAGTGTTGAAATCACAAGAAATCAGGGAGGATTTTAGTCTCCCTGACTTGCACCTAATTAAGAGGCAAATTTGTCTCCTTTCCTTATATTGTATTTATTCCTAGTTTAGACCATGATAGTACACTATATATGGATGAAAATATTGTACAGAAAGAATAGCAAAAAAATAACAAAGAAAGAAGAAAGTTACTGTGGACGTAGGTCTCATTGACCAAAACATGTAAATCATTGATGTTTATTGTTTTTGCTGTTTTTCCGTCTAAACGACACAAGACTTGTTACATATTTGTTAAACGATTTAGCAAGTGGATCTGCTTCCAGGTTATCATCATCGATAGTGTTCTTACTTATACCTGATTGCATTAGGTTATCCCCCCTAGACACCTCCTCCATTTGATTTTTTTCATTCCTTTTAGATTCAGAATTCTCAAAACTGGCCCCATCTTTATCTTTTCTCTGAGTGATCTGACCACATTTTTTGGTAATATCTTCTTATTGCAAGCCTGGTTGTGTTTCTTGAGGTGCTAGAAGTTCATCACTCATTCCAAATTCAAATTTTTTAGCTATGAGGACCCAAATCTTGCCCTTCTCCTCTATAGTAGGTCTCCATTGATAAGTGATTGGTGTTTCATCTTCTAGTAGACTCCTTTCTTTATCTAATCTCATAAGTTTGATTTTGTCGGGCAACTCCTTGCCCATGAGGACCTAAACACATTTCCTCACATAACTGATCCTCTTTAGTGTTGTAGTGGCCTCATCCATACAATTAGGTCTATTAATCGAGCTTGCGAGGTTACTTAATCCATTTGTGAACCAGTATTCTAGAGGAATTCTATGCATATTTACACAAATAGTGATGTTTTCTTTCCTTGGGGTTGCCTTATCTAAGCCCAGTCTCCACTTTTGGATAAATAGAGGCTTTTGATTTGCATACCAAGGGCCAGCTTCAAGAACCTTCTCATATGATGCTTCTGAGCTAAACTTGAATATAAACACCTCTTCTTTATTAATCAAGACTTGTTCTAACCCCTGTTTTTTTCTAAGTTAATGAAGCCAATTGGTGGACTAGCTGAAAAGTTAGTCTCTTGTCAGTGAAAAAAAAAATCAAAGAGGATGACCATTTTTTAGCTATTCATGCAGAAGTTCCACTGGACAGGTGACTACTTTTTGTTCATTACCAGGTGGGATATTCATTAATTTGTGACAAGTATCTCTATCACCCACAACTTGTTTCCAAGTTCTACTACCCTCTAGTGAGGCATTTCCTGCTAACTTAGCAGCTATATCAACTTGTATAGCAGAGTTGTTGTGAAGGGACAAGGAATGGAAAAAGATCCAGGGATGGGGGAGGAGGAAGGTACTAGAGGGGGGAAATCAAGTTTGAAAGGAAGTGGAGTTGAACTCATAAGTAACCAGAACAATGAACTGGATTTGATGATAAGATCATATTTTAAGTGTATATACATGTGTACTTATATAAGTAGGAAAATTAGGAAGTCCGATATTCTTAAAAATATAATGAACTGTTGTCATTTGTTTTGACCACTAATTGTACAAGATCATTGGGCTAGGTCCAAACCAAACTCTCAGAGACACAGAATAGAAGAGATGGTAGTATAGTATTCCTATGAACACTCAGATACCAAACTCAGTGGGTGGGAGGTGCGGATAGATGCTTTGGCAAGTGCGAAGATTGTTAGTGCCTATGTTTAAAATTGCAAGGACGGAGTTCTTTAGTTGGAAATATGAGCCATTTTGTGATGAATGCTTCTGTTAGGAATAATGGTCAGAAAGGAGGAGAGTGGTTAGTTTATACAAGGAAGAAGAGGACAGGCTATAAGTAGTAATGAGATAGCTAGATATCGATATATTTTAGTGATTTAGGTTGTTAGTAGGAGATATCTATTCCTTAGAAGTTTGTTAGGATAAGTAGATATAAAATAATACTCTATCGGGGAAGTGGGTAGGTTTTTATATTAGAAATAATTCTCGGAAGCTTTCCTGAGATTGTAAGGGGGTTTTCTCTTATGAAGAAGATTCTTCCTTCTTGTTTCAGAATAATACTGAGCTACTGCTCTCTACCCAGTGTTATTTAATAGATGGGCACATTAAGTTAATTTGTTACCTAACAATTTGGTCTGACCTGCTGGATTGATGGAGGCACGTGTAGGAAAGTTGGAAGACACTGTTGCCAGAATCGAGAGAACCATGGGGGAGCAAGTCGCAAACTTGATGGAAGTCAAGACTGGCATGGGTCGTTTGGAAGCCATCTTGACTCACTTGAGGCAACGACAAGGGTTGAGCAACAAAGCATCCTCGGATGCCAGCTAAGAGGATGTTGAAGGCGAGAAGGGCCACGAGTGTCGCTCTTGGGTCAAGAAAGTCGAACTGCCCATTTTCGACAGAATAGATCCATTGGGTTGGGTCGGGTGGCTCGAGTGGAGAAATTTTTTGAGGTCCATCGCGTCAAGGAAGAAGAAAAGATGCGACTAACCTTCATTAGCATGGAGGGGGCTGCGATGCATTGGTTTCACTTTCTGCGCAACAAGAGTCTGACGTTAACATGGAACATACTGATTCCCACTCTATTGCAGCGTTTCGGAGAAGGCAGTCAAGGAAACGTTTATGAAAGACTAACTTCCATGCAACAAGTTGGTTTGATGGAGGAATATTTGCAGGAGTTTGAAATGTTGGTGGCACAAATACCGGAGGCTTCGGAGGAGCAGCTGTTAGGATATTTTTTGGGTGGCCTCAAACCAGAAGTGAGGTGTTTGGTCCGATCAATGCGCAGTACAGTCTTACGAGCAGTGGAAATTGCTCGCGATATTGAGGATGAACTGCAGGTGATTTATGGAGGAAATTTGTCCATTATTGGCAATTTTACGAATCGCATACAAACACGCAGTAGTAGTTTCCCAAGTTCAAGGAATAACGACCATTGGAGGGTCTGTTAGTGGAACAACAAGTAATGATCCAGGCAAGGTCACTGGAGGAATGGAACGGAAAACCTACAACCCTAATTGTAGTGGGTCATCGGTGGGGTCTAATTCTCAGAATGGGTCTTATGGGAACACAGGGTCACACAACAACCACGGGACCAAGCAGCTCCCCTACCCAGAATTTTTAAAGAGGAAGAAGGTAGGTGTTTTCATTGTGGATTGCCTTTTGGTCCGTGACATAAATGTTCGGAGAAAAGTTTAAGAGTGACCATTTTATGAGAAGATGAAGATTTGGTTTCAGAGGTAGAAGAAGGTTTGGATACACACGAAATGTCAAGGGAGGTTGTTGAAGAAGCACGGTGCGATTGGATGGAACTTTCACAATTTTCTGCTGATGGATGGATAACCCAAAACCATGAAGCTTTAGGGGAAGATTGATGGAACACTTGTTTTGGTGTTGATTGACAGTGGGGCAAGTCACAACTTCATATCCAAAGAGGTGGCTTTGAAACAAGGCTGGAAAGTGCAGACTACTGTGAGCTTCAGAGTGAGTATGGGAAACGGTCAGAAACAAGAGACTCAAGGTTGCTGCGAGGGTTTAATCTTGAAATGCAAGGTTATGTTTATTCAGGAGATTTTTTCTCTCTTTGAGTTAGGAGGAGTGGATATTATTTTGCGGATGACTTGGTTGGTTTCATTAGGTGAGGTGTAACACAATTGGAAAGATCTTTCCATGAATTTTTCGCACTTGGGATCAACAGTCACTGTTAAAGGGGATTTTAATCTTTTGAGATCTTTAATTTCCACCAAGGCATTAAGGAATACTACTGAAATTGAGATTGCGGTTATGGTATTTTTTGGTTCAGAGAAACAAGAGAAGGATGACAACTGGTTCAGCAAAATAGGAGAAAAACTCGACCATCACCAGCAGCAGCAATTACAGCAAGTGTTGACAGAATTTCAGCCAGTTTTTTCACACCGAGTAGGGCTTCCTTCCCAACAGACCAGTTGATAATAAAATTCCCATTAGCAGTAGTGAGATAGCTAAATATCGATATACTTTAGTGATTAGGTTGTTAGCAGGAGATATTTGTTCCTTAGAAGTTGTTAGGATAAGTAGATATAAAATAATAGTCTATCAGGGAAGTGGGTAGGTTTTCAGATTAGAAATAATTCTCAGAAGATTTCCTGAGATTGTAAGGGGGTTTTCCCTTGTGAATAAGGTTCTTCCTTGTTGTTTCGGAATAATACTGAGCTACTCTCTACCTAGTGTTATTTAACACACGGGCACATTAAGTTAATTTGTTACCTAACAGCTTCTGATCCAATTCTATTTTGTAAGCAAGCACAAGTCAAGGCAAGCAATTAAATCGCTGAATCCTGATGACTATTCCATATTAAGCCTGTTATTGTTGCATTTTCACTTCCAGCAAATCTTTTTGAACTTCAAAAGCTTTCTTCTATGCATTAAGTCCTTAACCATTAGGGCGATCCATGAGACTTCACACATGAGGATAGCATTTGGGAGATGTATGCTTTTACAAATTTCACGGGCTTCTTTACTATTTTTGGCTTGTAATCATGGACAACTTGCTGTGTGTGAAAAGTCAATGAGGTGTTTGTTAATATGTAAGGGAATTCTTCAAGGCATATTCTTCTTTTTCAATCCATACAGTGACCTCAATTGTCACATAGACAGAGGTTACCGCAAACTAACATGGTTTCTCATTCAGCAGACCTTAGTCCAACTGGAAACTTACTAATTGTAAAGGTAGCATAGGTTCCTGACAAAATGTTTCTGCCCTTTAGGGGGAGAACAGAAGTGGGAGGTGTGTATATTGGTGGCCGAGGTTCTCTTCCTAGTACATTCATTGAATGTATTCTGTCTTGAATCTTATTCCTACCTGTTTTCAAGAACTTATTTCAAACAGAAAATTGGGATATAAAGGATTTATTTGTTGGTCAAGAGCACCATTTTTGGCCTCATCTTTTGATTTGACCAAGGCAATTGGAGCGATATGCATGAATCCAAGACATTTCACTGGCTACAAGTAGCTTTTATGTCTCATAATGCCACATAGGTCTTGTATGCACTAAGCACATAAGTCACATGATAAATTGGTCTTTGCATCAGGTTCGGAAATTTCTTGGTTAGATGCCCCATATAGCAATTTTTCGTTCCAATGTTGGATGCCTTGTATGGATCAAAATACGCTGAAATTTCTTCGGGATTATAATTGTGTATACTTTCTGTCAACCGTCTCTTTTTATTTGATAAATGGCCAGAAAATGCCTTTGTTTTTCATTATTGTATTTAGATTAATAGTGGATAACCAAAAAGATGCTATGCAATTTACGTATTTTACATCAGGCCATCTATTAGAATAGGATGAATGTCTTGTGCTCACAGTTCTAACCTGAGCTTGTGTCTTTAGATATTGGACTGGAGGAAAGTTCAAAAGCAAGTAACTGAGTACTGAAGAGGAACAACATACAGGTACAAATTAAGGCTGTTGTATAAGAATTTATTGAAGATACAATTTCATGTGAAGCGTTCTTAGCATTGGAATCTAAGTGGAAATCACTCAAAAGCTTTCACTCAGTTTGATGTCAGTCCTTTAGGTCTTGCGTTGGGTGAAACTTCTGGGATATTTTTGGTTTTGCAGAATTCCAGTGAGTTTTCAAGTTAATCTTAATTGAATTTCATCAACTCATAGAGGTGGGTTTTCTGGATAACATTCAGTTATAACAAAAAGTTGTCTTTTGGGAGGATTGGCAATGTCATTCTTCTCCATCAAGCTACTGAATGTCGTATTAATCTTATTTTTACTCCTCACTTAACGAGAAGGATATCAATTGGCTTTTCTGAGTTTGCAAGATGTGAATGAATATGTTGTTGACTTTTCTGCACTTTGATGCTACATAATGTCGGGGTTATGTTTGGTAATAATGGATCCTATTTTCATGGAGGTGAAGCTCTAACCAACTAAATTTCTGCAACGTTTGTCCAATAGTTCAGACAGGTATAAGTGGCCACTTTACCTCGCCATGGTACGACGAGACTCTAAACTGGAATTCGAAAATGAATCAGAAGTTAGCAGTAACGTGGCATCCAATGTCTCTGTGCAAGAACCATCCCCTGATCAATCCAAGGATAGCAACACACCTTCGTCTCTCACAGATGCAACTAGGCTTCAACAAAATCAAGTACCTATTTCCCTTGACTTGTCTCTAAACTTTAGATCGGACGATACGGGGCTGAAAAGCGTGAGTGATGTTGGCAGTGAAGTAGTTGCCTCTAGTCCAGGTTCATCCATTCCCCGAGTTTTCTCTTGCAATTACTGTAGGCGCAAGTTTTACAGCTCACAGGCACTTGGTGGCCACCAAAATGCTCATAAAAGAGAGCGAACATTGGCAAAGCGTGCAATGCGTATGGGCATAATTACGGATAGGTACACTAGCTTGGCATCTCTGCCACTGCACGGTTCTGCATATCGGTCGCTGGGAATCAAAGCTCATGCTGCTATCCACAATAGTGTCATAGCATCAGCAAGGTCTCCCAGTGCAAGAAGTGGAGCTAGGTTTGATCAAGGCTACTATGGAATGCCCATGTTTATGGAAGAAGAGGATGTCACCCTATATTGGCCTGGAAGTTTTAGACAGGTGAATGGAGCACTTGGAAGTAACTTGGGTGAAGAGAGTACTCAAAGTCTAGATTTGAATCTCATAGCAACAACATCAACACCAAAGCCAGAAGCTTCTGCCCCTGATCTTACTTTGAAGCTCTAAATTTTGTATGACGTGCTTATTTCATTTGCCATGGACGTGTTATTCATAAAACTCATCACTTTGTACAGTGAGATGTGCATTACATTTAGTTGTGAGCTGTCATAATTTAGTCAACTTTTTTTTTTAGGCTTGCCTTTCCATCTTTTAGTTTTAACATGTAATTGGTACTTCTCTACTTCTCTCAACTTTTTAATTTTTTGGTGGGGCTGCGATCTACAAGAAAATTTTTTATTAAAAGGGACGTGACTCTGAATTTTAAAAGCTAAAATAACGAGACAGAATGATCATGACTAGAAACAAGAATGTGGTTTCCAGTTTGATTAAATGTAACTAACAGTGAATTACTATTAATTAAAAGAATCTAGAAATAATTAAATATATTTAAATATGATATGATGAACTCCTAACATGACTTGGCTTAACGGAGTTAATTCAATACTGCTGAATACTAATTGAATACAATCGGACATTCTGAATGCGATTAAATCTAATTGAATGTTCCTTGATTAGAGTTGAACATTCATAAATCAGATATTCATGAATGCAATCCAGCATTACTTGATATGTTAAATCCTTAATTAAACTCAAATCAGCTTTGATGGAGTTAAATACAAATTAAAACTAATGCTTGGATGAAATTATCGTTATTTGAAGCTAATTAAATGTAGTTGAATGTAAATTGATCCGACTAGATGCAACATAACACACAAAAGGCTTTAAACTACTATAATTAAAGCAAACTTCTATTAAAAAAAGCAAAACTAATGCTACTTGAACTTGGAATGTCCATTGTACATAATGTCTAGCCTATCCATAACTGAAAACAAGTAAAACTAATAGTTCAAAGCTCATAACAAAATTCTAAACTAATTTAAAGTCTATATACCTAACAAAAATAGTGATATGAAAAATAAAAATAAAAATGTTTGGAGAAAAATAATTTTCAACAAGATATTTCTAACAAGCCAAGCAATATGATGTCCAAATATGATACGGAACACCTAAGAAGAGCACAAAGAATCCATTTTCAAGAGAAAAGATGACCAAAATCATTCTACAAACCATCAATTAGACCCTTTTTGTAAGAACTAAGTCCGTTGATTACTTGGAAGATTAGTTGCTAACCTCTTATTGCTTGTATTTTTGATATTTTAGTCAGGAGATTACTCCAATCTACCTACCAGTGTTTAGGATCTTCCCAATGGACTATTTTTAATCGTCTTTATTGTCTTTTAATATATTCCTTTAATTAAAAAAATTAGAGCTAGCAACATAATATTAAGATCACATCTAAAACTTTCTCTTTTTTTTGTTTCTTTTGTGATGTTTGTTAGTTTCAATATGATGATTGAATGATTATTTCATATTTCCACATAGGAGGGAACCTTAGTAGTTATTATTGTATAGATCAAGTGACCTATTTGTTGAAGTGGGATTTATATCTATTAACTATCTTTGATTGATCTTAATACATGATTTAACTATGCGAGTGTTTAAAATTGATTTAAATTAACTTGTGGATGACTCAAGAGAGCCTATTTGTGAGTAGCCCATGGTTAGGTAGAAGGGATTGAATAAAGTTCTTAGGGGAGACCAATATGATCTTTGATATTTTCACAAATCTTAATACATTAAAAGAGGTGTTAACTTGGCTGATAACTAGTTAACCAACAAGATAGTAGATCATTGTAGCTCAAGAGAGTGCAATGGTCCAAAAAATTTTGCCAATCTAGATGGTAAATTCATTATATTTTAATTGAATCATGGCATCTTAGAAGACATTAAGGGGTTCCTATCTAGATGATATTTAGGTATGTTGTCTTCATTTGATTACATGCTTTGTTTTATCTCTAGTGGTTATTTATTTTCTACTTTAGCTATATTTAGGTTTAGCTTTAGTTTTAAATTTTTAAATGATTAGGTAGTAAGGAGAGTTTGGACTAAATTCCTATCACTTCCTTGTGAGATTGATACTTTATTCACCATTATATTTCTACCAAAATATAGGTGCAATTGCCTTACGTTATGAGTGATATATTTTGTGATAAAGAAAACTTTATTGGTAGAAAATGCACACATCAATAAAAAACATTAAACTACTAATGGACTTCACTTAACACTAATATGTAGCTATTCGCTCAAGGTTACACGCGCTAAGTTTTACTATGTATAACCTTGGTAATTATCGCAAGCGCACGGGTTGTTCGCATAGTACTTAAAGTGTCGATCCCACGAGGAAGGGAACTAGTTCTAAAATCTAACGACAGCTAAGTTTACAATACCTAATTAAACAACTACTACAGAAATTAAAATTAATCAAGAATCAAATATAAGAAATTAAAACACCAAAAAATGAACAAAATAACCAGCTCACACAAATAATCCGAAACTCAACCTAGAAGTGACCAATTGAGAGAAAGAGGGGGCTAATTCGAAACTAAAGAAAACCTACCCAATTATGTAATTTCTGACTTAAAAGGCTTAGACGGTCCTAGGGTGAATTACTCTCTCTCGAGTTATAATTCTTAACCCTAATTAATAGTCGCTAATTCAAATTATGAAAATTGTGATCTCTTGATCCACAGTTAGCCCAAAACCTAAATTAGTTCTAAAGTTGTCTATTAACCTACATGGAATCTATGTTCAATATCTCGTTATATGACTTTGGCAGTTTGATTCAACTCTCTACCTATCGATTTATCTAACTCTCGTTAGCCTAGATCGATGATTTTCACCCGACTCACCCTCTTAGTTTGTTGCCAAGTTATGAAGAATCGAAATTGAATCACAAATAAATCAAATAAAACACAATCAAATAAATTTTATTAATCTCAAGAACAAAAAGCCCGAAGGTGCGTTTAGACAAAACATCAACACTCAACGATAACATGCCTAATCAATATCCAAATCTCATACATCAATGAAATCGAAATAAAAACATAGAAAATATTGTCGGAATGGATAGCTCGACTCTCTAAAAACTCCTAGTGGCTGCTAGGTATTGTTCTATTTATTCTCTAGCAGCCCTAGGTCAAATTCGGGGTTGAAACGGTTTGAAAAATCACCCAAAAATTGAGTTTTCGTGTCAGTCCGACGCAGGGTATGATTATGGCTCTGAAGTGAACGATCATGGCCTGACTTGACGCTTTCTGTTACGATCGTGGTCCTTGGTGCACAACCATGGCTTGGCTGCTGCTGGCTCTTCCTCTTCTGTCACAATCATGGTCAATGTGCACGATCGTGGCCTATGTCTTTTAGCCCGAAACTTTTTAAATCTTCACATTCTTCCCTGTTTACCTTGCAACACTAGCAAACACATCAAGGTACCTCAAAAATATACAAATTAAGCTCAAAGATTCAAACTAACCCATAAAAACACTGAAACACAAAAACTAATCTAATTAAACCCTAAATGCATACTCAACACTCAAGTTAACACAAAATGCATAACAAATTAAACCCTAAATCATCATACAAAACACTACTATCAACATCCCCACACTTAAACATTTGCTTTTCCTCAAGCAAACAAAACAACAACACCTAACAAAACAAACACACCATGCAATAATTTGACAATGGCTTTAATCTTCATGAACTAAATTTAACTTTGGACACACCCATTCGAATTATGTTAAATCATTAACATGAAAAATATACGTCTAGGGGCTTTGAACTAAATATACAACTAACTCAAGACCAAGTGTTAACCTATTTACCCATTTCAATTATGCACACACATTAATAATTTTTTGGTCCCTCAAACTCGATAACTGTTCCTAGGTGTAGTTCCATAAAACTTCAAGCCTATTACAAGTCTAGTAGGTTTTTATTTAAAGATACAATTTTATTTATTTATTATTATTTTTTCTTAACCTGGGACTTAGCCTTTTACTTGGAGGTAAAGATTTGTAATGAATGTCAATCCGGTTACTTGACTAAGTCATTTATTAACAGCTTGGTTGAAACCTCATTATTGCCTTTTTACGTGAAGGAACACATTTGTAATGCATGTCGATCCGGTTACTCAACTACATCATATTTTCAACTGGCTACTAGCTCTATTCATAACCTAAAGGCTAGAGGAATAGTGATTATTGAACACTTATTAAACAATTTTTTATTGCCTACCTTGTTGCTTTAAACTATTCGTTTCCATGAAAAAATACTAGTTAAGCTACTTAGCTAAAAGGCCTCAAATTATGAATGAATGTG
>JAOQML010000001.1:22045524-22056274 GCA_027568935.1 Erythroxylum urbanii
AAAAAAAGTTAGAAAAAAGTCCAAAAAATAAAAAATAAAAAACGAAAAAAAGTCGGAGAAAAAATCTGAAAAATTGAAAAAAGAAAAGTCAGGAAAAAATCTAGAAAAATAAAAAAAACAAAAAAAGTCTGAAAAAAATTCGAAAAAAAGTTTTGTTTCGTTATACTCGTATTTGCTAGTTAGTTCGAAATTTTCACTCTTTTGATTCTTTTGGTCAATTGAGAATTGGTTTCGAGTAGTGAATTGAATTTCAGAGGGAATTGAGTGGTAAAAAGTTAGAGTGTATGAGCTTATTTAAGAGAATCATTGCTGTGACTTAAACATGAGGGGAGTGACATCAATTGAGTGAAACATGTGAGGGAGTGTGTGAAGTTGTTTATTACTAACCTTATTTTTTAGGTATATCATTTTATCTACAATGTCACAGGGTGATAGTAATGATGACAATTAAGGGGGAGATGCTAATATTGCTTTCACTTTGAGAGCTATGCAGAAACAATTTGAGAGATTTAATATAGCCTTAACTGAGATTAGGGAATAGATGGATGAGCTCAGATAAGGGAGACGCTTGGAACATCAGGAGAGGCGTGCAAATGTACACCAACAGTAACCACCACCTCGGTATAAGCCAGAGGAGGATGACTTTGAGGAAGAGGAGGAGTTTGAGGTACGCAGACCTAGGAGAGCTTTGAGAATTGAGCCATTTAACAGGAGAGGTGGAGACCTTAAATCTATCAAGATGTAGATCCCAGCCTTCAAGGGAAGGAATGATGCAGAGGATTTCTTAGAGTGGGAAAGGAAGGTGGATTTGGCTTTTAAGTGCCACAATTTTTCTGAAGATAAAAAGGTAAAGCTGGCCGCTGTTGAATTTACAGATTATGCACTAATATGGTGGGATCAGTTGACATCCAGGACAAGAAATAGAGAGATGCCAATTACTACTTGAGACGATATGAACGCATCCATGAGGAAACGGTTTGTGCCGTCTTACTATTACAGGGAGATGCACCAGAAAATTCAAAGACTCACTCAAGGGTCTAAATTAGTGGAGGACTACCATAAGGAGATGGAGGTGGCTGTGATCTGAGCCATCTTGAGAGGAGAAACCCCTCTTGTTCTTTTCAACTTAAGAATTAAACATCAATTATCAACTGAATCAGATTATGGCGTGATTTTGATCCTAAACAACTTTCTTGGTTTGCTCTTTACCCGTTATCTAGATTGCTCGAGATAAGTTCTTCGTGAGGTCTAGTAGGTAAATTTGAAACCGTGCGTATCAGATGTAATTTTAGTTAGTTCGAATATATCCTCATCTTCTTTCTTTGAATCCAAACTTTTCAATATTTTTATTCCGTGGTGCGCGTTAATTACTACCAAAGAACACACAAACAGACTTATGCAACTTTTGATGGGCTTGAATGAGAATTATGAACATGTAATGAATTAGGTTATGTTAATATAACCTTTGCCCATAGTTAATAGAGCTTTTGCTATAATGCAAACTGTGGAAAGACAAAAGGCAGTAAATGCTAGCCACGATGCTAAATGTAGCTATGATGGTGAGACAAACCAACCCCAATGCTAAGAATGGTGGCAGAAACAACAGCAAAAGGCCATTCACAACAAAATAAGACAAGTACTGTGAAAATGTGAAAAAATAGGACATACCATTGAGACTTGCTTTAAGATCCATAGAGTGCCTGACTGGTACAAGGAATTAACTGGACAAAAGAGCAAAGCAAACCTAGCTGCGATCAGTGACACTCCTAGAGATACACAACCAGAATCTAATGAGCACAATGAAAGGAATGGGAAAATCCCACATGCTTAGCCACCTTCATTCAACAGAAGATATCAAAAGCAATAAAAAGAAAAGCTACGGTTGAGGTAATGTTTGGTAGGCTTGCAAATTTTGCAGGTAATGGCATAAGTCACTCTAATGATCATAATGCAGAAAATAAATGCATATAGTTGGCTGATTTAGGTGTATCATCACATATGGTCACAAATCTTGATTTTTGCCATAAAAATAAAAGAAACAATAAGTATGAGCCTGTAACACTCTCAGATGGCACAAAGCAGCAAATGAAACATATATGCCAAGTTACCATTGGTGACAAAATTACCCTCGATGAAATTCTACACATCCCTAATTTTTTCAAGAACCTACTCTCTATGAACAAACTCACAACACAGAATAATATTTCTGCTATTTTCGTATCTAATGACTTATTTTTGCAGGACCTACAAACTAATTATGTTATGGTAGTTATTAAGGCCAAAAGTGGACTATATGAGCTAATACAAGATAGCCTACTACCCTCAAGAACACTGAAAGGTCCTCTCCTAGATTTCTACAGAACTAAGAATGTTGTGTTTCATGCTTCTGTTTCTTCAAATACCTGGCATAGTAGATTAGGGCATGTTTCTAAGGAAAAAATGAGGCATATCAATGAAATCACATTTCTCAATCAAGACTTGTCCGATTGCCAAATTTGTCTTATGGAAAAACAACATAGAAAACCCTTCCCTAAATATAGAATACAAACCACTAAACCTTTCGAAATTTTACACATGGATCTGTGGGGGCCTTACAGAGTACCCACCATAGATGGAACACAATTCTTTCTAACTATTGTAGATGACTTCTCTAGAGCTACTTAGACCTTTTACTTAAACATAAAAACCAAACACAGCCCACCATAACACAGTTTATCAAAATCGTCGAGAAACAATACGACACCAAGGTTCTGAAAATACAAACAAAAAATGGGAGAGAATTTATAAACTATGAATGTAGACAGTTCTTTGCCAAAAATGGGAATAATGCATCAGAAAAGCTGTCTATACACTCCACAGCAAAATAGAGTGCTAGAAATCAAAGAAAAACATTTACTACAAATGAAAAGAGCTCTGCTATTCACAGAAAACTTACTAAAACAATTTTGGGGAGAAGCAGTTCTCACTGCCACCTAGCTCTTAAACCGAATCCCAACCAAAGTCTTGCAATGGAGAACACCATATGAGAAGCTACACCAAAGAAAACCAAGCTATGAACATTTGAAAATCTTCAGATGCTTATGCTTTGCCCTAGATAAGACACCGATCAAAACAAAATTGGATCCTAGATCTTTGAAGTGCATTTTTCTTGGATACATACCAGACTACAAAGCTTACCAAGTCATAGGTATGGACACAAAAACCATTTTTAGTTCAAGGGATGTAACCTTTCATGAACACACTTTTCCCTTCACTAAAACACCAATAAATCCTGAACAAAGACCCTTACCACTATTCCCTTACAACATAATAGATGATGCAACCATAATGACACAAAATGACATACCAGGATCATCAAACTTACAAAGTATAAACCTCACACTAGAAACTACAAACATACAACCATAACTTGACACCACCATCAACTAAGAAACTGTCACTAATAACAATGTGAGGAGGAGCCAGAGAACACATACCACACCCAAATACCTTGATGACTATGTCCTCCAAGCCTCTACTCATCATTCCACTTCTGTCCCAGATAATGCTAACAACATTTTAAAGTTTTTTGGTCCTACAGGAATAGAAGAAGAAGAAGATTGAAGCTTCCATATTGCGCAAAAACAAGACTACAGGGAATTCATAGGTAATGTATCTATTGTTTTTGAAACTCTATCTTATGAGACAACAAGCCAATCAAAGGAGTGGGTGAACTCTATGGATGCACAACTAGCAACATTAGAAGATAACCAAACTTGGGTTTTGACACAACTACATAAAGGGAAGCGAGCTATAGCATTAAAGTGGGTATATAAAGTAAAATACAACTAAGATGGCACTATTGACAAACTGAAATCAAGGCTGGTAACAAAGGGGTTCAACCAAAGAGAAGGAGTGGACTATTCAGAGGTATTCTCCCCTGTGACTAGGGTTGTGACAATCAGGACACTCTTAGCCATAGCTACTATCAAGAAGTGGTCCATCTTACAATATGACATAGATGCCTATTTACATGGTCACCTAGAGAAAGAACTCTACATGCTACCACCACAGGGTTACAAGAAAGCGAAAGCAGGAGAGGTTTGCAAGATAGTAAAGTCCATTTATGGACTTAAATAGTCGGGCAGACAGTGGCACAAGGAATTGACTATGAAACTAAAGGAATTAGGGTTTAATAAATCAAAAGTTGATCATTGCCTATACATTAGAGGTCAAGACACTAGTTTTATTGCTATCATTATCTACGTAGACGACATTCTCATCACTGGGGTAGAAGAAGAACATTTAAACATAGTTAAGCTATCCCTAAATAAGGAATTCACAATCAAAGACCTAGGGTATGCTAAATTCTTCCTAGGAGTTGAAATTGCAAGGTCAGAAAATGGGATGATCCTTAACTAAGGCAAGTATGTAAGGGACATCTTACAAGAAACAAACTTACTCAATTGTAAGCCATGCATAACACCTATAGTTACAGGGAGCAAACTTACCCTTGATGAAGGTGAACCACGCAAAGACCTGGAATGCTACAGGAGAATTGTCGACAGACTACAATACTTGAGCTTTATGAGGCTTGATATCACCTACATCACATAACAACTAAGTCAGTTCATGAAAACACCCAGACAACCTCACTGGGAAACTGTAAAACATGTTCTCAAGTATCTCAAAGGAAAACAAAATAAAGGTTTGTTCTATGCCTCAAATTCAAGCCTACAACTCATCGCCTACTTCAATGACTAGGCAAGCTAGGTGTTCAGCAGATGGTCCTTAACTGGGTATTGCGTATTCCTCGAAAGATCACCGATCTCATATAAGACAAAGAAATAAATGATAGTGAGTAGATCTTATGCGGAGGTAGAATACAGGAGCTTAGCTTTAACTACGTGTGAGTTAAAATAGATTGTTCAACTTTTAGGGTATTAGGAAGTCATACCTTTATTTTGTAATAACCAAGCGACGATTCACATCTCAAAGAACCCCATCTTCCACAAGAGGACAAAGCATCAGGAGATCGACCTTCATCTAGTGTGAGATGCGGCAAACATAGGTTTAAAAGCCTCAGACACATTCGAAGCAAACACGACTTAATCGACTTGTTTACTAAGCCACTTACCGCCTACACGTTCGTAGACCTACTTCTTAAGTTCGGATCTATAAGTTTCTTCGGGGCTCCAACTTGAAGGGGGTGTTAAAGAGTCAAGACAAATATGGGCGTGGACTGAACCATCACAACCTAAACCTACCAAACCAAACCACAGAAGTAACATTTTTTTATTTCATTTTCTCTTCATTTCTCGTATAGTACTCTAGAAGCTTTATTGTAACGAATTCCCTTAGCTGTCATTTCTAGAACGTAGGTACATTAGCCAATAGGATTCCTTTAGCTTTCAGTATAAAATGTTTTTTTCTGTACACATAAAAGTTATGATGAAATAGAACATTTCCTCATCTACCCCAACAATCCTTTCAGTAAGTAAAAGGAAGTTTTTAGATCTTCATACCTAAAATTTCTTATAAAAGTTACACATTGGAAACTTCAACTGAAACTGTTAGCATGCTCTTCTCTAGGTAGACTTATAAACCTAACATGTCAAAGAACAATTTGACGTAATTCATAAAGAATTTAAATTAGTTAGGTTCATCCCCACGTAGAAGTAAAAAGTCTTAAGAATAAGCTAAGGTATGTATTTTGAACTTATTGCATTTATAGTGGAACTTAAACTTACACATGTTGGAGATGTTGTAGCTAATGATTCTAATGAGTAATTCAATTGCAAGGATGAATAGGTAAGGGGACCTTATTCCCCTTGCACCATACAAGGGTGGGTTTCCTATTAATTAAAGTACAATAAAAAGTAGTAGTGATGCGAACTTTAATCCAAAAGATGAGTTATGTGGGGAATTGAAATGCATGTAGGTAGTTTAGAAGGAATTGCTAGTTAATTGTATTAAAGGCCTTATAAAGGTCTATTTTAAGGGAGCAACTCCTTATGGTGGATTTGTTCATATGGTATTTGAAGAGCTCTTGTGCTAACAGAATATTGTCAACTATGGTTTCTTTAACATGAATTAATTAGTAGAGAGGGCCCGCTTTAATATTTGAGCAATTATCTTTGTTATGTCTTTTATGCCAAGCTACAACAGGAGGTTAAATGATAATCCTACAAATATGTAGGATTGTGTTCCTTATGGATAAGGGTTAGATAGGTTTTGTTCAATTCCTTTATAAGACTACTAGTTTTAAAGAATTCTAGGACACCGCTAAATTTCTTATCAACTCCCATTTTTTAAATAAAAAATTCATTAAAATCATTAAAACCATGGGCCTTATCTAGTTTGAAATTGAATATCACTTCTACGATTTCATTAGGAGACCTAAGTTTGGTAAGAAGGCTTTGAATCTGTAGGTCAAGTCTAGAATCTATAAAGATTTTTAGAGCTTTGACTGAACATTTGTATTAAAAACTGGGATCTAATAATTGACTATAACATCTGTTAGCAATCTCTTTTAGTTTAATTTGATCACTGTAGAGGTTTCCTTCGACATTCCATTATAGAATTGATCTTATTAATGTTTTTATGAGCATCCAAAGTTTTGAAAAAGAATCTTAAGCATGTATCCCCCTCTTCGAGCCAATTCATTATAGATTTCTCCTTTAGAAGGGAATTATAACATAATAGTTCTTAAGTATAGGTGTGTAGAGCCATTTTTTAATTCTTATAATAATATTGGGGTTATTGTATAGTTCCATTTAATAATAATTGAGAGTTTCTTTATTAGACTTGACTTAGACTTTAGTATTGGAATGGACATTCCTTTTAAGGATTTTAATTTCATTTTCATAACTTTCAACTTAGAAACTAGTTGAAATGCTTTGCAACTAATAGTATATTCATTCCTCTCTTAACTGCCTCCTAGAATCCATTAGCCTGCATAAAAAATAATAAAATTTGAAGGCAATTTTAAGTGTATATGAGTTGTACATACACTTGAATTTAATTATAGAATGGTCAGAGCACATAAGTGGTCCAAATTGTGCAAATCTGGTGAGGAGTTTGATTAACCATTCATTTTTTACTAATGACCTATCTAAATTTTTCCCTATGAAACAATTCCCAGTTTGTTTGTTGGACCATGTGAAGAATTTGCCAATATAGTTTAGGTAAGTGATCTCAAGCTAATTTAGGACTACATTTAGTTCATTATCATGGTGTTTATTGTTAGCTCTTTTTCCTCCAGCCTCATTTAAACTGTGTATGTAGTTAAGATCTTCAGTTGGCAACTAGGGAGATTGGATTGTAAGTAAAGTCTACCTCTTTAGATCATTCCAAAATGAGGTCATATGCAAACTTAGATTAGTAACATATATGACAGAGATAACCAAAGGAAAAGGAAAGATATTCATTTACCAGTATAGATGCATGAATTGATTTGAACTAAATAGTTTAATTGTCCTTAATAAATCAAGATTGTATCATATCACTACTTTACCATTGAAGTGGTAAGTGTGATTTGAAATGAAGCTCTAAGGATCTTAAGAAATTGAGCTCCTTATTTAACTTCCCAATTTTTTTCCTCAAGAATGTCAATTAAAAGAGACCTTTTTTTTTTCCAAAACGACATCTTTATCTTCCTAGTTTTTCTGAGAACTATTAAATCCTCTTGTATTCCATACAAATATGGATATGATTAAGAAGGCAGGGCTCCCTTTCTTCTTACGTGTAGCCTTCCTCCTTGATTTAGGCTTAGGAGGGTTCATCATTGTTAAACCATCTTTTGAAGGACTGGATATAGTTGAAGTGGAAGGTTCCCCACTATGGAAGTTGTTAGAGGTAAAGAGGGATCCTGAGCATTATTTTCCATTGGAGTGATGCAAGTGTCAGTTAAAGGGTAGGTTTGGTTGATCATCTATATGAGTTGTTTTATTTGGCTAAGAAGGAAACTTAGAATGACTAAGATCACTAGGGAAGGAGCAACATCAATTTGAGTTAAGTCAACTGTGATTGGATTAATTTGATTTGAATCAAAAGCATCAATACTATCTTCAAGCGATATTTCTTAAAACCCCATTAATTCTTCACATGTCAGTCTTAAAGATCTTCTATGTAGGCTTCTAGGTTCTAGACAGTGGAGGTTTCCAAGAGTTGTAAAATTGGATGACATGATATAATAACGTTCCACGTTTTGAAAGCTTTTTGATAATCAAGGAGGAGGGGATGTCAAAGTCTCTGTTGACTTCTAGCAAAGTCTTACATACCCTCTGTAAATTTAGCAATTTGGGTGTCCATACATAAAGGTTTTCTAAGTGAACTAGCAATGAATCTCAATCCCGCTTGGGTCCAATATTCTAATAGTAAATTATAGAAATTGATCCATGTGAGGATTTTTTTTCAATTTTTTTCTATTTATCACTATGCAAAGATACCATTTTTAAAGGAAGAAGGGCTTCCCATCAATATGCCAAGGACTTTGCTCGAGAATGGTTGTAAGGATATCATATTACCAAATTTAAATATGGTCACGTTGTTTATTTAGCTTGGTTGAAACGTCATTATAACCTTTTAATGTAAAGACAAATATTTTGCTGTGAATGCCTCCAATTACTCAGCTATATATCAAAATTGTCAACTGATTACTAGCTCTATTCTTAATCTAATTTTTTAAAAAAGGTCAATAGATAGGATTCTTTTTATTATTTCATATTGAATTTCTTAGCCTACCTCATTTCTACTTAGTTAATCATTCCCATGAAAGGTTACTAATAATGCTAACCAATTTAATTGACTATAATTATAAATGTATATGAAAAAAATTCCTAAATTGAAAGAATATTGTTATATCAGAATATTATCATATCCTAATTAATATACATATTCATCCAAAATACATTTAAAATACAAAATTCATGAGTTCCTATGCCTTTACAATTTAACTGACCATAGTTCTCATAATGTACACATCATAATGCCATCCCAATAAAAAAATTATACGATTATAAAATTCACACACAATTGATATATAAAAATGTTAAAGTCCATATACATTTGATATGCAATTGCATATAAAATTTTACATAGTAATAAAATCTCAATACCGCAAGTATACGAATTGTATCTTATTGTATTAAAAATTATTATTCCCACGAGGACTAATAAACAACTAAACAACTTAAAAAGAACTTTGTCTAAGGGACTAAGAATTGATTTGAATTAAAATAAATTACTAAGATTAAAACAAATAATAAAATTAAACATATAAAAATTGATAATTAAGTTGCCAATGAAAGTGATATTGCTCAAAGTTGAAGACTTAGGAATTGTTCTATACTTATTTTGTTTCCCTTAATCTTGATGATTTAACTTATATTTGATACAAGATATCCTAAAGTTTTAATTACTCTCTCTCAAAATATAATCAAATAACCCTAATTGATTTTTATATTTATAGAGTTATAATCACTTGATTCATAAAACTACTCCTAATTTAATTAGTTGTGAAGTAATCCATTAGATAATTAATTTCACAATTAAGATCTCTCTTTAATTATTCATTAATAAAATAATTGTAGATCCATTAAACTAGCAACTTTTGTTGCACACCTTAACACCAATAATTTGATACACTCTCTCTACTTATTACCAAGTACATGCACGAAAATTATCACAAATATTCATCAATATATTGAATTCATACAAGAAATAAGGTTCACAAAATATTTCAAGAACAATCCCTCATAAGGATCTAAAAACCCATAATCATGTGAAACATCTTAGAAATCCAAATATACATTCAAGATAATGAAAAATACCTTGTCATGAATGTCCCACGATTACTCAACTAGGTCACGTTGTTTATTTAGCTTGGTTGGAGCATCATTTAGCAGTTTTATGCGAAAACAAACATTTTATCTTGAATGCTATTGATTACTCAGCTATATCACAATTCTCAACTAGCTACCAGCTCTATTCTTAACCTAATTTTTGAAAAAAAGGCTTACAGAATAAACTCTTTTTAATTTTTTCATATTTAATTTCTTAGCTTACCTCATTTCTTTTTAGTCATCACTCTGATGTAAGGGTACTAATAATGCTAACCAATTTAATTGAATATAATTATAATTGTATACGAACAAATTTTTTAAAGTTAAAGAATTAGTGTCATATGCTAATTAACATACAAATTCATTTAAAAGACACTTAAATTCATAAGTTAATATGCCTTTACAATTTAAATGACCATCTTCAAAGCTAAGCTAATTACATTCAGTTCTTGCTATTGACACATTCTCATAATGCACACATCATAACGCCAACCTAATAAAAAACTATACAATTGTTAAATTCATACAAAATTGATATATAAAAATGCAAAATCCATACACACTTGATATGCAATTGCATATACAATTTTATTAATAATAAAATTCCTAATACCGTAAGTATATGGATCATATCTTGTAGTTTCAAAAGGTATCATCACTACAAAATGAAAAGGCTTTTGTGTCGAATTAACACCGTTGCTATAGATGTGAAGTTCATTACTAAAACTTGTGGTGATGGAAATTGATTCCGTCACATTTCGTTACTGTAGGGGTGTTGCTAAAGGTTTCGTGACAGAATTTTCATGTCCGATACTAGATAAACTCTCGTCTTGCTTTGGCAATTTTTCCCGTTGTGGATTCTATACATTTAGTAACAAATCAATGCGTCACTAAAATAGAATATATTTGTTGCGAAAGGCATTTCC
>JAOQML010000001.1:22056374-22067589 GCA_027568935.1 Erythroxylum urbanii
ATCATTGATAAGAGTATTCAAAAAAAAATTTATACCGACTTTTGTTTAGTGAAGTGATGTGACACGCCACCCTCGCGGGGCATGGATTCGGATATCACTGTCGATATCCGGTTTGGGTCCGGCGGGAGTGGGGTGTTACACGTAATACCTAAGCTATCGATCCCATGAGGAGGAGTAATTTAATCCTAAAATCTAAGGTCAGAAACTATTAAACAGATCTTTAACATAAAATGAATTTAAACACGAGAACTAAATAAATCAAACAAACCAAATCAAATAACAAAACAATAATTGACAATAACCGTTTAATGAAAACAATCAACGAACAACCATTAACAATTTCAATTTAAAAATGAATAACAATTAACATTAATTGATTGATTTGCTAAATAATGATAGTCCACCCTTGAAGTCAACCTAATGGGTTAACCAAAAGAGAAAAGGGAAAATTATCTATCTTTAATGCCAACCTAACTGATTACGATTTATCGAATTAATGGTTTTAGATGATCCTAGGGTCAATTACTCTCTCTCAAGTTATAATTGAACCGTAAAGCATAAACCCCAATTAGATTGTAGGAAGTTGTAATCTCTTAATTAACAACTGATCCAAAACCTAATCAGTATTTAAGTTCTCTAATAAACATTATAAACCTATATGTGATCTCTCTAGACAAGATTTACTAACTTGATTTAATTCTAAATCTATTAAATTATCTAACTCTCGTTAGCCCAATTTAATCATTTTTTTTCTTGATTCACCCTCTCAGTTTATTATCGAGATATGAAGTGTATAATTAAACCACAATTAATTCAATAAACACATAATACAATCATATTTCATTAAATCAAAAGTAATATTCCAAAAATGAGTATAGAACATCAATCACAATTCAATTATATTGTCAAACTATATATCCCAATTATATAATCAATTAAAACCAAAATACATAGGAAATAGATCTTGAATGGATGATGGAAGGCTACGACTTCGGAAAGCTTCTTATTCTGGGAAGCACGTCAAGTATGTGTTGTCTTCCTCTTCTCTCTTCCTTTGTCTCTTTCGCGATCTCTCAAAATTCTCTCCTTGACGTTTTCGTTATAGTGGCTTATCAAAAGATCCTTTTCTCTGTTCTTTATGTTCCTTAAATACCTTGGAAGCCCTAAGGTTCATTCGGGGTCGAAATAGTCTAAAAAGTTCCTCGAAACTTGACGTTTTCACCTATTTTTGTGTCTGCCCGATGCAGGCCATGATCGTGGCCAATGTCTACCCCTTTCTATCATAAGCGTGGCCCAAGTGCCACGATCATAGCCTAGATCGGACCTCTTTGTCACAATCATGGCCAAAGTGTCACGATCGTGGCCTGGTGCATGGTGGCTTATATCTCTTTGATTGTGCCACGATCGTAAGCCGTAGTTTTGGCCCGAAAGTCTCTGAAATTTCTTCGTTCTCTGTTGTTGACCCTGAAACACTAACAAACACATGAAGGTACCTAAAAAACATAACATTTAAGCTGAAAGACTCATACTAACCCATAAAAACACATAAAAACATAAACTAACACAATTAAAACCTAAATACACTTTAAACACTCAAATTAACACTTAACACATAACAAATTAAACCCTAAAATATGATGCAAATCACAACTATCAATGCACACAGTATAATGCCAACGTAATAAAAAACTATACAATTGTAAAATTCACACACAATTGATATATACAAATACAAAATTCATACACACTTGATACATAATTACATATATATCCCCACACTTGAACATAACATTGTCCTTAATGTGAAGAACAAATAATACAAACAATGATAATTAATAATAAAGAAAAAGTTAGAGCAAGAATATTTATTGTCTTTGAGTGGTGATGATGTGGGTAGTGGAATTTAGAGACACGCTATGCCATAAGATTTTCAGCAAAACTTCCTAAAAATAAACATAAAAAATAAAAATAACAAAGTACCAACAAAATAATATGAAAATAATAATAAAATAAAATAGTAAAAATATCATAATTCTTGGATTGCCTCCTAAGTAGCACTTCTTTCATGTCATTAGCTTAAAGTATTCTACCTTTTACCTTCAACTTGGGTCTATAATAACTGATTTGTTGCCACCATTTTCTCCACATAGTAGTTTAGTAGCCTATAAATAAGATACATGTTGCAAGATAATTAGAAAGACATAATTAATCAAATTAAAAAAATCATGTAAGTTCAGTAATGCCATTTTTGGTAACAAACTGTCAATAAAATAGGGAATGATGAAACTCCCTAAATTATCTATTGAATTCGACAGTTTGTCCTGTAAGAAGGTGAATGGTTCTTCTTCTTCCATAATTACCCTCGTCTCCTCTTCTTCTTCCATTTTTGTGAATAGAGACTTCCTTAGCTTCTTCAACCTCTTTGTCCTCTGTGATCTATTCCTCTTCTTCTTCTTCATTCGCTTTTTGAATAAAGACTTCCTTATATTCTTTAAACTCTAGCCTGCTGTCATCTAGAATGGCAACTTCCTTTATGTGATTAACCTTTTCCTCCTCATCACTTTGAGACATTAATGGGCTCCAAAAACATGTTTTATCTATATTAGTGTGTTTGACAAGATTAAAATTCTCATGGAAATCTCAGTGGCAAGCTTTACCATTGGCAAGTTCTTCCATTAAAAACTCAAATGAAGGGTAATCATTTATTGCATCAACATAAGAGTTACTCAATTTTGAATTATCAGTATCCTCATTAAATATATTTAAGACCAGTTTCACAAGTAATACGGATTCTCCCACATATAATCTGATGCCTGACAGTGAACATTATATTGGTTACCACCATAAATGTCACAACACAAGATGGATGTCGGTTGTGGTTCTATGTCACTTAGAAGACTCCCTGTATTCCTCATTAACAATGCATTGGAAGGTTGGTCCATTTGAACCTCTAAGTTGTGAAGATTAAAGAAGCAATTCTTTATAAATTGATCAATTGTGGCTTCAATCCTCATCTCCCTTTCTAGCTTGTTAATCTTGTCTATTAATTTGTTAACCCTGGAGCTGAACACATCCATGATCTTATCCAAATTTGACTCAAAAGAGTTTGAATACATGGATACAAAACCTATCTTATTGGAAACTTAGTAGACCTTGTGCACTCATGTAATCTCCTGCATTATTAGTCCATGAATAATTTTGATGGTATTGCCACCAAAGATTATATGTGTTATAGTAATTCCCATCCAGATTATAATGCTTTCACTTGGTTGAAAGAAAAAAATTTGTCTAATTCTTAGTTTGAAGTTGCTGTAAAAGTTTTTTCTCTCTTTTTTTAACCTTAAATACCTGTACTCATATAAGAAAAGTATCAAATCCATAAATTAAAGAAATTCAAATTGTATAAGATGCTAATTAATCCTTGACATTGGTGCCAAAAACCTGTTGAACAGGTTTTATATGATAATAAAACTCTCAATACCTTAAGCATATGAATCATATCTTGTAATATCAAAAGGTATCATTCCTACGAGGAATAATAAACAACTAATCATCTTGAAAAAAAACTTTGTCCAAGGTTTAAGAATTGATTTGAATTAAACTAAATAATTGAAATTAAATAATAATAAAAAATAAGAATCAATAAGTGAGTTGCCAATGAAATTGATGGTAACCAAAGTTGAAGACTTATGAATGATTTTATCCTTATTTTGTTTCCCTCAATCTTGTTGATTCAATTTATGTTTGATATAAGATATCCTAAAGTTTTGACTTTTCTTTTCTTTCAAGATCTACCCAAATAACCCTACTTGAATTTGATAGTTATAAAGTTGTAATCGATCGATTTACAAAACTACTGCTAACTTATACAATTAGATTTGAAGCAATCTTGTGGATAATTAATTTAACCATTAAGATCTATCTTCAATTGTTTGTTCATATGATAATTATATGTCTATTAAGTTACCAACTCTCGTTATGCACATTAACACTGATAACTTGATTAACTCTCTTGATTTATTACCAAGTATATGCACGAAAATTATCACAAACATTCATCAATATGTTGAATTTAATAACAAATAAGGTTCACAAAATAATTCAAGAACAATCCATAATAAGGATCTAGAAACCCATAATTATGTTAAACATCTTAGAAATCTAAATATACATTTAAGACAATGAAAGAAATAAAGGGAAAAGAAAAAAAAACTAGATGGAGTCTTGATTTAGAAATTTGGAATTCCTCTAATGCTCTTCTTAATGTCTCCTCTTGATCTTCTTTGAATCTGGTGGCCACTACATTTTTTTAATGTTTTCGTTGTTCTTAAATAGTTCTTGAGGCTTCTAGGGTTCTTTCTAGGGTTTCTCCACTTAAGTTGGCTCCAAAAATACCCTCAAAATGTCAAAAGTATAAGAAAAATTATGAGTTGGAAAAGCTGAAATCTGTTGGAATTGTTATCTGTCAGCTTGCCACTATTGTGCCTCACGTTGGCGAATCCTCTCTTTCATGATCATACCTTGTGGCACGATTATGCCTTCCTTCCTACATCTAACATATTCTTCAGTCTTCAATTTCCTAATTTCCTACACTCATACACACATCAAACACCTTTTGAAATACAAAATTAAGATTAAATTCTTGCTCTAAACCAAACAAACACTTAGAGTATATACAAATGTTAACGATAACACAATTCTAAGCTTATACATATAATAATCATCTAATAACCCCATATTTGAAATTTATGTGTTATTATCAAATATTTCATGTAATCTATGGCCATCCTATATCAGTAAACATAGAGATTGATTCTTTTAATAGTCTGATAATGTTAAGTATCATTCATATTTTAATTCCTTTTATTGCATCTTCAAGCATCACTCATTTTAACATTCACACATAAAATAAATAAATTTCATTAAATTTTTTAATGATTATGAATAGGTTTATAATATCCTAATATTGTTTTGTAAGGCTATTTTATAATGGGAAAGTTTATAGTAACACTTAAATTAAAATATGTTAGTATAAAAACAAGTATTTTTGAAAATTTTGTTCTTCACTATGTCAATGACACAAGGAAGGAGTTAGGATACCTTCAAGTTCACAAAATATATTATAACATACCAAGTTTCAAATTTAGTATGTCATTTAGACTTATTGAATCAAACTATGGTTTTCTTAGGCTCATCAACCTTTCAAAAATCCATCGAATGGTTGCTATTTATGTAATCTATATATTAGACAACCTAATCTTTACTCTTGAGATATTACCTATAACTAGAGGAGAGGAAATTTGTGGTGTTATGGTGGATTTTGTTGACATTAAACATGTTTGTGAAGAAGTTTGTGAGGTTGATGAACATATTGATAAAGAAGTTAATGAAGCAGTTAGTGAGGCTGATGAACATGTTCAAGACTTGGGTGATCAAGATGTTCGAGACCTGGATGATAGTTACGTATAAGTTGATGATAGGTTCTTAATTGATTATGAAATTATTCTATAATACTTAATGATTATTAACGTGAAATTGCTTAAGATGCTCACTTTGACTCATATGTAATTTTAGGAACAATTTGGAAGAAAAGAAGTTAAAGTGAGTCGAAGCTCTATATTTTGCCCATTTTCTGAAGAGTAATTTTAACTTGTCTTCTTGGAGCAACAAGAGAAAATTAAAAGAAAAGAAAATGCAAAGAATGTGAGTTGCATGGATTATGCATGGAAATTATGTTCAACATGAAATTAATGTCTTATATGCATGCAAGATATTAATTTAATTAATCTCACAGCTGTTGGAGAAAATGAAGATGGACAGTTAGAAAAAGAAAAAAAAGGACAAAGCAAGATGGAGAAAATGCAGCAAATGGCTAGGAGACAAAATGCAAGGCATATAGTAGTCCATGACCAAAACGACAGCGTATAAGGACAGCAAAAGAACAAAACGCAGAATACATGATATGTGTTTAACTGTTGATACATTTAATCATTTACACTTAGCGATTAATGATACGAAAATGCTTAAGATACTCACTTTAATTCATATATGATTTTAGGTACAATTTGGAAGCAAAGAAATTAAAGTGATTCGAAAGCACTGCATTTTGGCCATTTTCCAAAGATCAATACTCATTTGTCTTTATGGAGTAGGAAGAAGAAAATTAAAAGACAAGAAGAAGACAAGAAAAATTAAAATACAAAGAAGAAGAATTAAAAGTGCTTGTTGGAAAAAATGAAGAAATAACAAAAGAGCAAAACATATATAGCAGCTGGAAGTTGAAGGACAAAACAACGCTATAGCAATAGGTGGATAAGTGAACAACGTTTAAATTTTATATTTCATACACTAACCAGAAAAACGACGTGCTCATGGAGGGAAAACCTAAAACCAAAATGATAGCCCTTATATGTATGAAGTAAAATAGTAAAAGCAAGCCAAGTTTACGTTTCATGCAAATTGAAATGCAAACGTTGTTGTTTACGCATTCAATGTCTACGTTTTATGGGTATGAAACACAGATGTTTAGGCAAGATATAACGCAAAGAAACATGAGTTAAATAGAACAATTAAAAGAAGGAGTGAAAAGGAGGGTAGCAATTAATCTTTATCCATCCCATCAAGCTACAATGAGAGGGGCGTGAAAGAGCTGCGAGAGAGAGAGCTTGGAGATGTGAATAAAGGGTGTCCACCATCTTTATTTGTCACATCATGGAATAGTGAATAAGGGAGGCTTACGTGAGAAAATCGAAGAGTGGAGATGTAACAACCCCATTGCTATAAGGTACATACCGGAACATCATTATGACATTCTAGTACATACCCTATAACAATCGCGTGTTACTATCACACTTTCACTTTATCACATGATAATTTGTCCTACTTAGTCATGGCATCTACTATCATAAAAGAAAGTCACCAAAATTTTAAAATAAATTTCCTCTTTTCATTTCATAAATCTGAATGTACATACATTGTAGCTTTCAAAAATCTGTACATGTATATCATCATATCCTAATACAAAATATACTACATAAAAGAGGAAATACAAACGATCTAACTAAATCTTTTAGTCCAGCTGACTAACTTTTGAGCTATATCTTCTTCACAAAAGTATAAGAATTAAGCTTTTTGTATGGTCTATCAGTAGCTATAATCCTCTCTCAGTCCTAAAATGTCAACATGCAAATTTTGGGTGAGTTTTGCGAACTCAGATGAGATAACCATCATCGATGGTTCACTCAATTCATCCAACATATCATTTAACATAATAGATAATTCACATCATTGCATTTTTACATATAATATCACATATTACATATCACATTCTCATTTAAGAGTTAGACAATTGCATTTCAATCAATCAAGCATCCTTAATAGAAAGTATATGGAATGTACATGTGACTCTTTTCAAATTATTACATTATTCTGACCGAGTGCCTAAACTATCCCGTATCTATTATGGATACCAGACTCATTTATACTGTCCTTTATCCGTTGGAGATACAGGGCTCATTTTTACATAGTGATCCTTTGATTCTTAATCACATTCAGAGTTTTGAACTCGTTTTCGGTAGCTACTCATGTCACAACTCTCAATATCTAATCTTGCTTTCATGGATGGAATGCATCTCATAATCAATCAATCAATTCAAGAAACAATTATTTCTTCCTATTCACATACAAGTAGCAATTTAATATCTCATCCGTACATCACAATCAGCGGACCTTCGTGTCTGACTTTTAGTACACAACATTACACATTTATAGGATAAGTCTAAACAGAATTTAACACAATCGAAATTGAGTGAGACCATGTAGGTTACTCACCTCTTGCTTCTGAAGCTATTGCCTTGAAGTTCTGGCAACATCTGGGTGTTGATGTTCCAATTGCTCCTCTTAAACAAGCAATATACACACATCACACTTTAGCACAATTATAAGTATTCATTTATGCACATGTATGTATATGAAATATGTACAATGTATGTTCATAACAATCCCGGGTATCTTTCATGTATATGAAATATGTACAATGCATGTTCATGACAATCTCGGGTATCTTTCCATTATTCTCATCTCATAATTATACATATTTCTAAATGCATATAAGTATCATTTATACTTACTATTTATACCTCAATAAAACCATAAAAATCAAAATTCATAACTCATTTCTAATAATAAAAATAAAAATTCAGGCCAACTTTCCATGATCAATACAATAATGAAAATGAAGTAATTCGAGGGCACTTTCTTCTAGAACATTGTTCATTGTTCATCTATCTCTTAAGTTTCTAATGACACCAAGATCATTTAATTTGGTTCAGTATCCTATGAGTTATGCTTACAAAACCACAGACTATGTATAATTGAACTTTTGGCTACTTCATCATCATACCCTCAAATTGTACAACTCATAACTTTCAACTCAGATATCTAAAAATTACAAACTTAGTACCAATTGAAAGATAAGAGAACGGACTACAACTTCTATGAAGAAACTTTTGTCTGATTCAGCCTATACCCATTCAGTTGTTATGAAAACATCAAAACATAATTTCTATCTTGGGTAGTACTACAATCTCAATCAATACTAAATTTTGAACCAAATTTGAAAGTCTTAGAGACAGAAATAAATTTATACTTTGTTAAAAAATTTGTAGTATTATGTCTCTATTTTAATCTGAATGAAGAATCACCTCATTTGGACATCTACAGCTCAAGATATCATCAAAAAACCAACACATGTTTAATAAAAAGCCACCCATATATGAACCCTCGGGTCGCGATCGCAACTTTTGTAAATCACCAACGGATTTCGCGATCGTGATGTTCTGCATTCACCCAGTAAAGTCGCGATTGCGACCTGTTTCTTGACTGACGCACTCCTCCTTTCTTTTATTCTTTTCATCCAAAATTCACTTCCATTTTACACCTAGCAAATGAGGTTTTTAGGTAAAGTCTTCTTCTAAACAATTGTTCATCTATGTCTTAAAATTATAAAGAACCTAAGTTCATACAATTTGGCTCAATATTATGAAAGTTATACCCAATTTACTCCATATTGTTTAGAAACAGAGACAAAATCGAAAACTCAAATTCAAGACAATTTTCAAAACTCTTAGAGACGGAATTCAAACTAGATTTCTTCATCAAAATTGTAGCCATTCGTCTCTAGTTTAATACAAATCAACAAACATCTTATTTGGATATACATAGGTGAAGATATGTTAAAAACAACCGATACATGTTCAGAAGAAACACTACATCTAACACATTTCCAGCACACTTCATCAACAATTTCTTCCTAATTCATCTCTTTGGCTTAGTCTATCACTTCTAACTTATATCCACATCATTTCTTTTTCAATTATACTGCAATTATAGTTCAATACCATCTATATACAATTCAAAATCCATGATTGATCATATACACCAAAAATAGAACACATCATATACACATTCATCATAATGACCTCTCTATCTCAAAAATCATCTCAACAACTTATCAATTATAAACAAATCATATACTCAAAACAAGACATTAGCAATCTTTATTCTTCGTCCACAACACATACATATAAATTCGTGACAAATTCATCAATCTCAAACTACTCATCATACATGTTCCATTTATACTAACCCATGAAGATCAACATGTAACGTACTTGATTTCTCTTCAATGTCTTCAAATACAACAAGAAGCCCTAACTTCCCATGTCACTCATGTACATCATCATGGAGGTTGGGAGGTTGGGTCTTTAGTGAGAATGAAGTAAATCACATGTTAGTAAAGACTTTAAGTTTAAGAAACTAGATACATAAGAAGGGGGGTTGAATGGTGTATCCTCCTTTTTTGCTATAAAGTCTTTAAAAGAAAACTTTTCTTTCTTATTAGAAGAATATCACAACTTATTACGTAGATAAATCGCAAATTATTTCTCTAAGAGTTTTAACAACAAAATAAACTAAAGTTAAATAGTAGAGAATAGACGATGCGATTTTTGTACTGGTTCACCCCAAACCGTGGGCTACGTCCAGTCCTCAGAGTTCGTCTGAGTGCTCCACTATTCTTCAAACATTTACAAGTATTCTTTCCTTCCAGAGCCTCTTTAGGTCTCTTACAAAGTATTCTTTCACTATCCTAGCCTCTCTAGGCTATCAGCCTTTTCTTTCTCTCACTAGAAAAAGATTGTGAGCTTTTGTTACAGAGATTAGCTCTCTTCGTGTCGCACTACAGAAATTTTCTTTTGTCTAACTTATTTTAAGATTGATAAGAGTTTCTCATATTGCTAAGCTTGCTAAGATCTTTCTCACTTTTTCTAACCTTATAACATCTTCGACTATGACTAGTATTTATAGCCTTTGTCTCTAACTGCTTCTTGATCTTTGATAACTGCTTCTTTAATCTTGATAACCGCTTCTTTAGTTAAGTTCTGTAACTAGCTCTAACTAAATAACTGTCTGATGTGCCAATGTCTCTTCATGGTATCATCTATGTTTTTGTGTCTACGTCTGTGTTGCTTTTGCGTCTGCGTCTATGTCGCTTTTGCGTCTGCGTCTGTATCTTGACTCAGCATCTGCATTTGAGTTGTATTTGCGTCTGTGTTTGAATTTCTACGTCTGTACTGACTTTGCATCTATATCTGCGTCTGCATCTGCATAGTCTTTATGTTTGCGTCTATGTCTACGTCTGCACACTTAATACACTTGTCAAAGACATTCTTTTGTTAACATTATTATTATTATATTATCATCAAAATTAGTCATTGTAGAGTCTTCTTGACTTAACAATCTCCCCCTTTTTGATGATAACAAATAATATGAATTTTTATTCACTTGATGAACAACAAAAGAATAAGACGACAACACATAAGAAAGAAGAAGACAACAACAAGAAATACACATATATACATGTTGTCTTTATCTTTTCTTCTCTTCTTTTCTTTTTGTCTCCCCTGTATCCCCATTTTTCTTCTCTTCTCTTCTCTTCTCTTCTCTTCTCCCCCTATTTGTTATCACTCAAAAATGTTACCTCAGATGCTTAATTATTTCAGAAAACATATGCTGCATCTCTGTTCTGATCAACTTGAGGTCTGCTTCTGTTGTAACTCGTATATAAGATAATTCCTTAAGAAGATTACCAACTGAGTCTTGTAGAATGTCAACCTTAGTATTAATTTCTTCAATCTGCTTCACTAAGGCTTCCTGA
>JAOQML010000001.1:22084232-22096977 GCA_027568935.1 Erythroxylum urbanii
CATTCCCTTGAAGTAAACTCCTTTACTTATATGGAGATAAATCGCAACACTACAGTCTAAAACCATAATCAAGCAACCAACTTCATTATTCAACTGTGAATCATTTGATTTAGATTCTAATAATATATATGTTTCCCATACATCTCTATGTATATTTATACTACTTACAAAAGAATCTTAGTACCTTTTCACCAGATATATAACGCTCACATAAATAAAACCAAACTCTTTTATTTTATTAATAATAAATATTTTCATTACAAAACTGTAATTGAAGAAGATAAAGTTACAAATAAATACACTTGCTTTCCAGGGAACTATATTTACATAAATCCAACAATATCATCAACAACAAGGTTTATTATAGGGCAGTTTATGATGTTCATATCGATCTATTATGCGCCTCTGCATCTAGCATTGGGTAGACCCCATACAATTACCATTCTAGCTCTACCGTATTTTTTGTTTCATTTCTTCTGGAACAATTACAAGAACTTTTTTTATTATGGATCTACTATCAGAATGCGTAATCTTAGCATTCAATATGTATTTCTGAATAATCTCATTTTTTAAATTATTTAACCATTTCATTTTACCGTGTTTCATGTTAATTAGATTAGTCATCATTTATATGTTTCGATGCAACAACAAGATGTTATTTATAACAAGTAGTTTTGTTCATTGTTTAATTGGTCACATTTTATTCATGAAATTTGTTGGATTGATATTAGTCTAGATACAACAAAATAATTATATTAGATTTAATGTACTTATTCGATCGAATAAGTATATTGTGTCAGAATTGAGAAATTCTATAGCTCGAATCTTTAGTTTTCTCTTATTTATTTCATGTGTCTACTCCTTAGGCAGAATATCGTCACCTATTTTTACTAAAAAACTAAAAAAACCTTAAAAACAGAAGAAAGGGAGGAAGAAACATATGTAGAAATAGAAACTACTTCTAGAACGAAGGGCACCAAAATAGGAACAAGAGGCATCAATTGAAGAAAATCATGCTTCTTCCTTTTATTCGGAAGAAAAGGAGGATCTAGACAAAATCGACGAAGCAGAAAGATCCGAATAAATGAAATGAAGAAAATAAAGGATGAATTCCATTTTCACTTTAAATAGACATACTATCAAAATAGACCTATTTATGAAACCTTTTATCTAGATAGGAATCAAGAAAATTTGAAGTAAGATATATTAATAGACAAAGATCTCTTATGGTTTGAAAAGCCTCTTGTAACTATTCTTTTTAGCTCTAAATATTGGAATCTTCCATTTCGAGACATAAAAAACAATCAATTTGAAAATGCTATAAGAAAGGAGATGTCACAGTATTTTTTTTTACATATCGAAGTGATGGCAAAGAAAGAATCTCTTTTAGATATCCAACGAGAGATTGGATGGGGCGAGGAGCTCAGGCCTTTGATAATCTGCATATCGACATAAGGGAAGAGTCTTTGGAGAAACTATATGACCTATTAGACAATCTAAAAGAGGACGAAGGATGATACTGAGCTTTTAGGGAATTAAAAGGTTAGTTGACTGGAGCAAAAGAAAGAAGTTTTTAGGCAGAAAATGAGCAACTCATTCTTCTTTATTCTTAGAGATAAAAATGGATTTCTTTCTCCTTTTTTGAACTATTTTCAATATCTTGAGATTAATGGTTGGGTATTATGTAAGAATGCTTTTGATGCTCTATTGAATTGTTTTTCATGAAAAGCCATTGCTAGAATTTGAATACATTACGCAATAGTCATATTTGAAGTCAAATGTGGCAACTAATGGTATTAAATCGATAGGGATAACATAATATAAGTTAAATAATCCAAGCTTGTGTAATTATTACTTAGATTGGTCTGTTTTTCTTAATTGTATTGATGTTTTTCAATTAAACTTAAAATGCTATTTCTAGGATATCCAATAGTTAGGGTTAATTAATGATCTTTTCTTAATTAACTACATCCTAAGGAAAAATTGGAATTAACAGAGCTTGTTAATTCACGATCAATGGCCTAAAGAGAGGTGTGAAGACAATAATTCAATGGAATATGTGAAATTATACTGAGGCTAAGACTAAACTAAAAAACTATATTTTTGAACCATTCATCAATTTTATTATTTTGCTATTGTTTAATTTAAGTTGGTTTTGTAGATTCAATTTTACTTTGTTTACTATTTTTCATCAAACCAAACCGCCTTGTTTTATATATAGGTATAATTTATGAAAGTAATTGTATTTAATCTCTGTGGGATTGACCTAGACTTACCACTAGCTATAGTTTTAGGTCTAGTTTATTTTATGTAGTGTTAAGACGCGCTACTAGGATACTTTCTTTTGAGTCCAATTATATTAGTTCTCCACCATTAGCTATTGATGAATTAATGGCATTCTTAAATTATTTACAAAACGTCATTCTACCTTGGCCAAGGATTTCCCAAATCGATACTAATCAAAATAACTAAACATTCTCTTTAATTACTTTACGGTGATGAATCCTTTCTTGATCACTCAACTACCCCCATATAATTCATGCTACATCTAATAACTACTGAATGAGCTATCCATGATTAGGATAGTCATAAGTAGTATCAAAACATAACATCTATGAAAATTAAACTAATTTACGCCAACCCAACATGGTGCTAAAAATGTGATCGTGTTGCTCAAGCTTTAAAATTTATAAGCCCTCAAATAGCATAAGCGCATAGGTCACGATTATAGTATAAGAGGTGTCGATCCACGAGGAGGGGGACTAATCTAATCCTAAAAATCTAAAGCTAAAAAATATGAAATTAAAAATAAACAATGCAACGGGAAGTAAATACAAGATTTGAATTCAACCAATTAAATTAGAAGTTAAACACAAAGGAATTAACAATTGAGCAATAAGCATGCACATTGGGGATCAATCAAAGAATTTACTAAGTTATGAGAAAAGGAATTTTACCAATCATTAATGCTAACCTAGCTAATTATATGTTAATGGGTGTCAGTTCTGGATGATCGTAAGGCTGATTACTTAAACTTGTCTTGCACTTTCTCCCATAAGGTGCTTCATATGGTGGCATACCGATACTTGTTTGATAACTATTGTTATAAGAAAATTCTCTTAAAGACAAGTGCCAGTCCTAGCTTCCTTAGAACTCCATCACACATGCGTTCAGCATGTCCTCCAGTATTTGAATGGTTCTCTCTGACTGACCATTAGTCTGTGGGTGAAAGGAAGTACTAAACTTCAATTTAGTCCCCAAAGATTCCTAAAATTTTGGTCAAAATTAGGAGGTGAATCTCTAGTCCTTATCTTCTATTACAGAAACTATCACCCATGCCGCTTCATAATCTCATCAATATATATCTTTTACAATCTCTCCAAGGAATAGGTTTATGGATAGGCAAAAAACATATTTCATCAATCTATCCACTATAACCCAAATAGCATCATGATCCTTCGATGTACAAGGTAGTCCAACTACAAAATCCATTATCATGTGCTCCCACTTCCATTATGGAATAGGCAAAGGCTATAATATACCTATTGGCTTTTGATGTTCTGCCTTTATCTATTAAGAGGGAAGGCATCTGGCCATAAATTCTACTATTTTTCTCTTCATCCTTAGCCACCAATAACTCTCTCTAAGAGTTCGTTACATCTTGGTGCTACCAGGATGAATAACATAAGCTGTTCAAAGATAGCCTGCCTGAGACCTTAGTCATCCGACACACAGACTCTATCTCTAAAGACTATTAACCCGTCTTCTCTAAGTCAAAACCTCTCATCCTCTTTGGATGGTAATTTCTCTCGAATGACCTTTAACTCGGGATCATTTGCATATGATCTCCTGATCTCATCAAATAGTGTTAACCGAACTTTAAACCATGCTAGCAGTGTTCTGTCATCCTCAGCCACTAGGAGTCCAACACCAAGGCTCTGTATACTCATCAAATGAGTCATATAAGTATTTTACTTGATAGTTACTACCGAACAAGACTTACAACTCCGCGCATCGACTACCACATTTACTTTTCCTAAGTGATAGTTAATCACTAAGTCATAATCCTTAATTAATTCCAACCATCTCCTTTGTCTGAGGTTTAGCTCCTTCTATGTCATTAGGTACTTAAGACTCTTGTGGTCGGTGTATATATAACAAGTCTCCCTACAAAAACAGTGTCTCCAAATCTTGAGTGCAAACACCACCGTTGAGAGCTCTAAATCATAAGTAGGATAATTTTGCTCATGCTTCTTCAGCTGTCTAAAAGTAGATGCAATCACTCACCTGGCCTGCATATTATATAACCAAGTCCCTGACGAGTAGCTTCACTATATACCTCATACCTAACCACTTAGGTAGGTAGAAGAGGGACTGGTGTAGAAGTCAATTATTTCTTTAGCTCCTGAAAACTCTCCTCTCATTTGTCATCCTACTGAAAATTTACCCCCTTTTGGGTAAGCCTCGACAAAGGTGCTGTAAGTACTGAGAAACCCTTAACAATTCTCTGATAATAACCAGTTAATCCTATAAAGTTACAGGTTTCTGTCACATTCTCGGGTTGTCCTCACTCAAGTATAGCTGTCATTTTTTTTGGTTCCACAAAAATTTCTCTTGATACCAAATGCCCAAGGGATCCTATCTCCTTCAGCTAAAATTTACACTTTGAAAACTTCACATACAACCATCTTTTATGAAGTATTTGTAGCACAATCTATAGATGTCTAGCATGCTCCTCCCTATCCTTAAAATAAATCAAAAGGTCATCAGAAGACTATGACAAACTGATCTAAGGATGGAGCACCCTATTTATGAGATCCATAAATGTTGCAGGTGAATTTGTCAGTTTGAATGACATCACCAAAAATTTCTATTGTCCATACCTTATTCAGAAAATAGTCTTGTGCACGTCACTTTCAGCAATCTTTAACTGATGGTACCTAGACCTTAGATCTATCTTTGAGAATACTTTAGCTCCTTTTAACTGATCAAATAAGCGATCGATCCTGGGGAGTGGATATTTATTTTTAATGGTAACCCTGTTTAACTGCCAATAATCAACACATAAGAAAAGGGTCCTATCCTTCTTTTTGACAAATAATACCAGTGCTCCCCACGGTTAATGACTTGGTCTGTTGAAGCCCTTGTCCAATAACTCTTACAACTGAACCTTCAACTCTTTCAATTCTGCTAGTGCCATTTAATACGACAGTATAGATATTGGTGTTGTCTTTAGGACCAAGTCAATAGCAAAATCAATCTCCCGCTCAGGTGGCAATCCAGGTGACTCCTTCGGGAAGACATTAGGGAACTCGCATATAATAGGAACATCTCCAAGTTTGATCCTCTATGTCAAAGTGTCAATCACATATGTGAGGTATTCTTGACATCCCAGACGAATCAACCTCTTAGCTTTAACCACTGATATCAAACAACTCAAGAACATCCATCAATCATCAGTAAATTTAATCGGGACTCCACCCTGAGTGTCAGACTCTACCTTTTTCTTATAACAATCAATCCTAGCGTGATGGTTCTCTAACCAATCAATCCCCAATATTGATAGTTTTGCATTAGTTTATGTTTTTCTAAGTATTTGGCATATGTTTCTAGCATAATAGTTTATTATTGTTGTATTTTAGGATTCATTTTGTATGTTTTTGTTTAGTTAGATCTTCATTGTTGTTCTTTTATGTTTGATGTTAATTAGGGTAAGAATTGATCATTTTTATGTAAGACTGAAGATTGAGCAATTTATAGATTGTACTAGAGAACAAAAAGGAGAAGAGAAGAGGAAGCATTCTATTTCGAGATCTCACGATCGTAGGAAGTTTAATCCGAGAACATATGTGGGGTTTGATAAAATTTTAGTTTTTCTGGACTATATAAGATATTAAAATCCTATGGAAGAAGGAGGACGAAAAGCCTCTGTAGAGAAAAGCCTCCTTGAGTGAAAAATCCAAGTTTTAAGTCTTAAGGAAGGTGGAGGTTGAAGGATCATCAATCACAATTGGGAGAATAACACATCAACACTAGAATTTCTAGATTTTTGTAAAGACGAGAAGGAGTTTTCTTTATTCAATTTTCTATCATTTTTATCTCTTCTAGTCATTGTGTGACGGAATATTTGAATGTTGGTGATGTTATAGAGACCACGAGTGGCTGATTTGTTTCTAGGCATTACTGTTGAACTATTTGTTAAAGTCCTATTTTATTGATTTGAATGAAAGGTGCCTTTGATGAATGTTCATTATATTTATATCTTGCAGTAGATCGAGAGATTGAGTAAAATTTGTGTAGGATTGTACAACGAGAGTTGGAAATCTATAAACTTACATTCATCATGTTATTTGATTAGTTGAAAGATAGATCTTAGCTAATTTAATTGATCACCTATAGGATAACTTAATAACTAGTTAAATTGGTGGAGTGATTTAGTAGAATGAGAGATTGTTTAATCAACTTCATTCAATTGGATTAGGGACAATTAATTATACCTTAAGAGAAGGTAGTTAATATAATTGGACATCTTAGGTGAGACACAATTCAATTAGTAAATAAGAGGGAGACAAGATAGGGAGAAAGTGATCTCTAGTTGGTTAAAACCTTGAATTCCAATTTTTTGCATTTTGATGTTGTTTATTGTTCATTGTCAGTTATTTAATTTTAATTTAATTTTTTAGTTTATTTTCAGTAAAAAATTTCGTTTCTTAAACAAAGTATAATATGAATTAAGTGGTGTCTAGGCATCAATCCCTGTGAGATTGATATCTACTTTTTAACTAGAAGTCATGAACCATATACTTGTGATTTTTTAGTGTAAAACTAGTAGACTATTTTGCAAATTCAATTAACAAGTTTTTTGCGCCATTACCAGGGATTGTTTGTTTTAGCATCATGTTTACTTTAGATTACTTTGATTTAAGAGTTTTTGATACGTTTCCTTATGTATTTGTAGGTGAGTGAACACAAGGAGCATTCAAAGATCTTCAGAAATTAGTGAAGATGAGTTTCCCGATATTAAAAGACACAAAAGAGAGTTAAGAAGAGTTAAGCGTCAAAATCTTACATAAAGAGTTATGGCTAAAGAAGGAGAGAAATGAGGAGCTGAGAGGACACTGATAGACCTTATGAGGTCAGGATTCAGTCCTCAAGGAGTTGCGAGGCTAGTGGTTTAAGCTAAAAATTTCGAGATCACGCTGGCACTCCTCAACATATTGCAGAATAATGTGCAATTATATGGGCTATCCAACGAGGATCTGAATGCCCACACCACTAATATTTTATAGATTTGTGACACTTTTCGGTTCAACGTAATGTTTGATAATGCAGTAAAGTTAAGATTGTTTTCTTTCATTTTGAAAGATTGGGCAAAGGTGCGGTACAACTCGTTTAATTTAGGGTATATTACTATTTGGGAGCAGCTAGCCCAAGCATTCCTCACGAAATACTTTTTGTTGACCAAGACGACAAGGATCATCAAGGAGATCATGAATTGTTAGCAAAATGATGGGGAATCTCTCTATGAAGCTTGGGTGAGCTTTAAAGAGTTACAGAGAAGCTGTTCTCACCATAACCTTCTGAAGGAGTTCCTACTGCAGACATTTTACAATGGCATGAATTCTAGCACGATAGGAACTACAGATGTAGCCACTGGAGGTTCTTTAATGAGGAAGACTGTTGAAGTGGCTCATGATCTTCTAGAAGAGTTGGCGAGCACCAGTTGGATATGGTCAAGCGAGAGGAGTAGATAGAGGTAGAAGGAGGACAAAGATATGATTTTTATTTACTCTATTACTGTATTGTAGGCACAAATTACATCCCTTATGAAGCAGTTGAACAACATATATGGAGCATCTTCATCTACAGCGAAGACTATACAAGTACAATGTGAGCTATGCCGGTAGAACAACCCTGGCTCAGCCGAGTGTTCCCTATTGGGAGCTAGTGGTACCAAACAAGTAAATTACTTGGGCTAGCTGTAAAGAGCTAACATCACGTACTCAAATACTTATAATCTGGGGTGGAAAAACCTCCTGATTTTTTCTTAGTGTACTAATAATATAGGTTGCTAAATGAGACCACAAAGACCTCCAAGATTTCAGCAAGATCGAATTGGATCGATGGAGAGTAAAATTGACAAGATGATGAAGGATTTGGATTCCAAACTGGCAGATCAAGAAGAGAATCAGAACAGGTTGTTTGCTAGCTAGGAGGAAAGTCAAAAGAGGATGGAAGCTAAATTTGACTAGATTGTGAAAAACCATGTATCATCCATCCACAATTTGGAGATTTAGGTAAATTAACATGCTAATGCCTTATCTTCTAAAAGTGCAAGTAGTCTACTGAGCAATACTGAGGTCAACCCGAAGGAACAGATCATAGCCATCACATAGACTCAGAAAAGGGAAATTGAACATAAAAAGGAAGATGGGGATAAGAGAGAAAGACAAGAAGTTTTGGAAGTTCTTCCAAGTGCGCTAGTAAGTGACCCGATCAAGGAGCCTCAACTTGGGATTCCATATCCTATTTTTGTTAACGAAAGTCAAGTTCAAGTAGAGCAACAAAGAATTTTAAAAAGAGTTAAACAAGCTAAGGATATAACAAATCAACTCCAAATGAAGCTCACGTTAACTAGTCAAGAAAGAGGCAAAAGAGCATATAACAGGAGGAAATCCTAATATAGCACAGAAGAAAGAAGAACGAAGGGATTTTTTTCATTTCGTGCAATATCAATGGGGTCAATATAGCCAGGGCATTTGTGAATTTGGGAGCTAGTATCAACATGATGCCTTACACTTTTAGATAGCAGTTAGGGTTAGGAGAGCCAGAACCTATGAAGATATTAGTGAAAACGATCGATAGAACAGTGCACCAATCTAAGGGGATTATTAAGAATGTGTAAGTATAGCTTGATAGATTCATCTTCCCTATGGATTTCTATATATTGGACATTGTAGAAGATGTGGAAACCCCTATAGTTCTTGGACCACTATTCTTGGCTACTTCTTGCTTAATCATTAAAGTTGATCGGCATAAACTAGCTCTGAGAGTAGGAAAGTAGCAATTAACCTTCAAGGTGTCAAAGAAAGACTATCGTTCTCCTTTACCCCAAACGGATATTGATAGTTGTGATTTGCATTGTGTTTTCGGGTTTAATTTGTTAAATATTTAGTGTTAATTTGAGTGTTCAGTGCATATTTAGGTTTTAATTGTGTTAGTTATGTGTTTAAGTGTTTTTATAGGTTAGTATGAGTCTTTGAGCTTAACTGTTATATTTTTTAGGTACCTTGATATGTTTGTTAGTGTTTTAGGGTAAACATAAAGAACAGAAAAGTTTTGAAGAGTTTCGGGCCAAAAACACGACCTACAATTATGGCACAACAAACTACGATTGTGACAGAAAGAGGTGAGTTGATAGGACCCTGGCCATAATCGTGCACCTCGGGCCACAATCGTGACAGAGAGAGTTAGGTGCTAGCCACGATTATGGTAAGCAGGGCTATGATCATGTCCTACATAGGGCTAATATAGAAACTTGAATTTCACAAGATTTTTTGGACCGTTTCTAGATACTAAGGCTTCCAAAGTATAAATACATCATTAAGGGACCAATTAAGGAGACTTTTGTAAAGCTTTCACACCAAATTCAAAACACCTAGAGAGTTAGTGAGTGATTTAAGGAAGGAGACGAAGGAAGAGAGACACGGAGATGAAGTTTGACGTAAAGTCTTAAAGTAAATCACATGTTAACATATAATTCACGTAAAATATAAGATATACACAAGAAGGGTGGTTGAATTGTGTATTCTTTTCGTTACTACAAAATCTTTAATATATCTTGTTAAGAAATTTTCTAACTTGTTAAAAGAATAACACAAAAGTTATACGACAATTATTACGTAGTTAAATCGCAAATAACTTCTATATACTTGTCTAAAAACAAAATAGAATAAGTTGAAAGATCAAAGATAGATGCTGTGATTTTTATACTGGTTCACCCCAAACCATGGGCTATGTTCAGTCCTCAGAATTGATATGGGTTTTCACTATACTTCAATAAATTTACAAGTATTCTTTCTTCCCTTTTAGAGCCTCTTCAGGTCTCTTATACCAAGTATTCTTTCAGCTATCTTAGCCTCTCTATGCTCTTACCCTTTTCTTTCTCTCACTAGAAAGTTATTGTGAGCTTTTGTTACAGTATGGTTAGCTCTCTTAGTATCGTACTATAAAATTTTTCTTTCCTAAGTAAACACTTGAAAGTTCAAAAGATCAATAGTTCAAAGGTTTTTTGGAAAAGTCGTTCAATCTTCGACTACAACTAGTATTTATAGTCTAAGTCTCCAACTACTTCTTGAATCTTGATAACTGCTTCTTAAATCTTGATAACTGCTATTTAGTTGAGTTCTCTAACTAACTCTAATTAATTAATTGTTCGACGTACTAGCGTATCTTCTTCTTTGTATCGTTTGGGTTTTCTTCTTCTATGTTTTCACTTCTTTTGTATCTTCTGCTTCTTTTACGTTTTTACTTCTTCTGTATCTTCTGCTTCTTTTGTGTTTTTTTACTTTCCTTCTGTGTTTTACTTCCTTTTGTATTTTCCACTTCTTCTGTGTTTTTCTTTTGTGTTCTCCACTTCTTCTGTGTTTTTCTTTCTTATGTGTTCTCCACTTTTTCTGTGCTTTTCTTCTGTGTTCTCCACCTCTTCTGTGTTTTGCTTACTTCTTTGTTCTCCACTTCTTCTGTGCTTTTCTTCTGTGTTCTCCACTTATTTTGTGTTTTGCTTCCTTCTGTGTTCTCCACTTCTTCTGTGTTTTCTTTCTTTTGTGTTTTGTACTTCTGCACACTTAACAAACTCATCAAACTAGTTCATTTATTTCTAATATTATTATTATTTGATTGTCATCAAAATTGGTCATCGTGAAGTCCTCTTGACTTAACAATCTCTCCCTTTCTGATGATAACAAATAATCATAATTTTAAATAGATAAAAGTGAATGAACTAATATTATTCAGATAATGAATAAGAAGACAACAATGAATAATAAGAAGATAACAAACAATATACACATATATTATCTTCTTTCTTGTCTCTGTTCTTCTCTTATTTCTTCTGTTTTTTGCTTCTTTTGTGTTTTTACTTTTCTACCCCTATTCTTTTGCTTTTCTTCTTTCTTCTACTTTTCTCCCCTTTCTTCTACTTTTCTCCCCCTATTTTTTATTCATCAAAAAGTTTATCTCAGATGCTTCATGATTTCAGAAAACATTCGTTGCATATCAGTTCTGATCAACTTGAGGTCTTTTTTTATTGAAACTCGTGGATATGCTACTTCCTTATGTAGATCACCAACTGAGTCACTCAGATCATTAACCTTAGTATGAATTTCTTCAATCTCCTTCACTAAGGCTTCCTGACTCCACTGCTGAGAGTGACTTACTTCTTCCATTCCAATAGTAGCAACTTATTGAGGTGCACTTGATAGATAGAAGTTTGTTGCAACAAGTGTCTCTGAAGGTAAAACATCTAGTTCAATGATTTTCAGAACAGGAAGTTTGAAAGATTGTTTTCCTTCAGGGAGATCAAGGTCATCAGGTTTTGGTAGTTTTGGTATTGGTTTCCAAGAAGGTGAAGGACATCTTTAATTGAAGATATAGAACTTAAAGCTCTAAGGTTCATGATTAGGTTCACAAGAGTTTCTAAGTTGAAACTAATACCTTCAACTATGATAGTTCTGAACTGTCCTTTGGTCACTCTTCCAACTACCTGAGAAGTTGCATCTGTGGTGAAGCATCCACAATGACTTCCTGATGCTTTTGAAATGCGATGTAAAACATAGATTCCTCTTAATTGCTCTGCATTACATGCATCATCTATATTTCTCACAGCTTCTTGTATTTGATCATCTGTAAGGTCACCTGTTTTTCCTCCATGGTACATCTTCTATTTCCCTTTTTCTACATTGCGTACAATGTTTTAATCTTTAGGTTATATGTCTAGTACAATCTTGATCAATGTTCTACCTGTGACTGGTTAGATAGTATATCGATCTTTAGTCATCTTCAACGGATATGGTTTTGATTTTTCATCACTTAGAATCCCATATAATCTTCTTTCTTCATGATTCAGAAGATGTATAGACCGATTATTGACCAATATAAGTTCAACTTGTACCTTGACTAACCTTTTCATAGGTTCTCTATGACAATTGAGCTTCTGCTTCTAATAGGTACAATTTCTTCTATCACCTTCATTCTTAAGTCCTCTTTTCTGATAAGACTTTGAGATACTACTCTTTGTTCAACTGATTTTTCTTTTTGTTGACCACCAGTTGAAGTAATCTCTTTCTAACTGGTCTTCAGCTTCTTACTTTCTTCTACCAGTCTAGAAGGTGGTTGTGGTTGGGATTTCTTCCTTCCAAACTCCAACTTCCTCTTAATTTCTATCTCTTTTGTTGACTTTGGCTACTGTTGTTACAAAATTGAGACCAAAGGCCTAGTAGCCTGTGGTGCTTTTTCTATCTTCTCAGAATCTTCACCAAGAGTCAATCCTTTCCCTCTCTTATACTTTTGTTGACGTAAAGTTAGTAACCTTGGTGATCTTCTTGATTTTTTCACTTCCTCAAAATCAAGTGTCTCTCTCTTTCTTTTCAACGAAACTTGTTTTTGAAATAGATGCACCTGGCTTTCTTCTCTTTGTAAAATCGTCTTATCTTTAGTTGCTACCTCAGACAATTTATTCTTCTTT
>JAOQML010000001.1:22097077-22107646 GCA_027568935.1 Erythroxylum urbanii
CACAGAGGTATACAGATTTTGTTGCCTATGTTTGATCAGTGGCACAAGAAACAGGTGGAGACGGTTACGGAGATAGTTTCAAGTGTTGATGCAGATAAGTGGGTGGTAGCTCTGTATGAAGAAATAGAATCTCTGTACAAGAATGATACTTAGGTTCTGGTGAAGCCACCAAAGGGTAAGAAAATTGTTGGTTGGAAATGGGTCTTCAAAAGAAAATAAGGTACTTCAAGTGTTGAAAATGTAAGGAATAAGGTACGTTTGGTTGCAAAGGCTACAGTTAGGTAAAAGGTGTTGGAGTTAATGATGTTTTCTCTCCAGTAGTGCAACATAGCTCTATACATGTATTAATTGCATTGGTTGTCATATTTGATTTGGAATTAGAGCAGCTTGACTTCAAGACAACATTTTTACATGACGAATTAGATGAGTAGATTTATATGAAACAATCTAAAGGTTTTGAAGTTGCAGGAAAGGAAGACCATATTTTCTTATTGAAGAAATCATTGTACGAATTAAAGCAGTCTCCAAGATAGTGGTATAAGAGGTCTGATTCATTTATGTTAGATCATGATTTCTCTAGGAGCATGTATGATAGTTGTGTTTACTTTCGAAAGTTAAATGATAGCTCATTCATTTATTTATTGTTATATGTTGATGATATGCTCATTGCTACCAATAATGTCATAGATATTAACCATTTGAAGGCTTTATTATATGGTGAATTTGAGATGTAAGATTTGAGAGCAAAAAATTCTTGGTATGGAGATAAGACGTGATCGAAGAGTTGGTAAATTATTTTTGACACAAGAGAGTTACCTCAATAAATTCTTGGAAAGATTTGGCATGTGAGATGCCAAAGGGGTTAGTACTCCTCTTGCTAGCTATTTTAAACTATCTGCTACTCAATCACCACAGTCACATGAAGAAGAAGATTATATGACATGTGTTCCTTATTCTAGTGCCATCGACAGTATTATGTATGCAATAATATGTAGTCGTCCTAATATTTCACAAACTGTTAGTGTCGTTAGTAGGTATATGGCTAATCCTGGTAAAGAATATTGGCAAACTGTGAAATGAATTACCAGATACTTAAAGGGTACTTCAAACTTTTGTTTGGAGTTTGGTAGAACCACCAACAATTTAGTTGGTTTTGTATATTCTGATTGTGCCGGTGATCTCAATAGAAGTAGGTCTCTCGCAAGTTATGTATTTTGTATTAGAGATTGTGCCGTTAGTTGGAAAGCTACTTTATAACATGTAGTGGTTTTATTTACTACTGAAGCAGAATATATGGTAGTCATAGTACGCAATAAATATATGGCTTTGTCTAATGAATAGCACTCTGACTATCACAATAAACAGTAGTAAACCCTTGATGTTGAGAGGTTTATTCAACGAGTTATCTCTACATCAAGGGGTTACTACCGTTTATTGTGATAGTCGTTACTACTGTTTATTGTGATAGTCAGAGTGCAATTCATTTGACAAAAGACCAGATGTATCATGAGAGGATGAAACATATTGATGTTATCATTTTATTCGGTATACTATTGCAGAGAAGAAGGTCCTTATTCAGAAGATCAATACTAAAGACAATCTTGCTGATATTTTCACAAAGCCTCTCACAATTTACAAGTTCAAGCAGTGCTTGTACTTGATCGGTGTTTATAGTTGGTGATATAGCCCTTTGGGGCATCGCTGTAGAAAGTGGAGCAGATCACTAATTGTTCGGGACCAAGTCAAGGTAGAGATTTGTTGACAAAAGTGTCTTAGCCCCTTCACCGAGTCAAACATTGGCCAACAAACATTGAAATTTGTCCATGTGATGGAAAATGTTGTTGGCATATTTTTCTGGCCAAGGCAAACTTTTCTTGGCCAAAAGTCATCAAGCATGTTTCTAACATGAATTTTTCTTGTGCGAAAATTACGGAGAGGTTGGAAAAATTGATAGAATTCCTTGGACAAAAACTCAAACATTTGCACTATAAATAGAGGAGTTTGCTGAAGCTTCTAATGCACCATTCCTTCTTTATTCTGTCACTACATTTCCATTCCTTTTTCTTTCGTAGAAAGCTTCTATTTATTTGAGAGTAGTAGTAGTTGCAAAGTTTTTGTACCAATCTTTTGTACATTTGTACATTCTCCACATTTTAGTGAATTTGGCTTACCCTCCGACTGTGGACGTAGGTCATATTAACCGAACCACGTAAATCATTGTGTTCAGTGTCCCATTTATTTACTCTTTCTTTATTTTTTCGTTACTCTTTTACAGGCTATTTAATATAACCGGATTTGGATCCAAAGTATTTTACCTAACAATATATGTAATGCTATTAAATAGGATAATTTATCACCTTCTTCAATATAAAGATAAAATATGAAATTTCGTTCAACATTCTTCGTGCCATCTCTTTTGTAGGATGTGATTTTTATTTGATTTTTAATTTTTTGATTTAATTTATTTTAATAATGCCATCAATAAGAAAACCTCATTGTGACACCCAAATACCCCCTGGGAGGATATTTCGAGTGCCACATACACACAGAACACACTGCATTTCGAACATACAAAACACTTTATACATACATTACCAGAATCTCAACAAACATACATCGCATGTCAAAATTTCCAAAACAGCCTGAATTAAGGTTATTACAACCCATCAAAATAAAAATTCATGAGGTATAGACATCAGATACAAGTCTAAAAATAATCTCAAAATACATGTGAACAAAACAAAAAAATCAGACTACTTTGGCCATCGCGGTTGTCTTGTCCCAGTTCCTATATCCCTCTTTCAGAACCTACACGGAGCACATCCACCATTCTAAGCATATAGCTTAGTGAGTAATATCTAATCTATGGATAAACTAACAACTTATCATATTGAACCATGTAACAGCATATACATGCATTAAACAATAAATCAGACATAATGTATTTCAAAATAGACTTTATAATTAACAGAACTGAACATCACAAGAGGGTATAAACCCTTCAGAATCAGAACACAATAATGTTTAAGTCATAATCAAACATATGTCAGAATCACAAAACCAGATAACTGCTAATCCATTTACAGAAGTGGGTAACGGAACCTCTACAAAAGAGACCGAAGTCTCGACACCGAAGTGTCAATAACAGAAGGCATCGAAGTGTCACAGACGAGACCGAAGTCTCAACACCTAAGTGTCAATATCAGAAGACACCGAAGTGTCACAGAAGCAGCTGCAGACCCTTCTAAGCATGCCTATTTACCCACAACTAGGACTTAACAGAATCAAAACAGAAATGTTTGAAATTCAATTCACATATTTACAGCTTTGCAAATCATTCAATGATCCAAATCAATAGCAACCAAAAGACTCAAAGCAAAACTATCAAAATTTGCTTACTGAATTTCTAACAAAATTTACCCTCTAAAATTACTTACAAAGATTACCATCTAAGATTACTTACAAAATTTACCCTCTAAAATTACTTACAAAATTTACCCTATAAGATTACTTACAAATCTCCCTTATTGCTTATTACCTCGACGTCCCGGCAATATCTGAAATCGGTCGGTCGATGGGTTCCTCTAAAACATTTAATACAAACATATATTATTATTGTGCACAATCATGAATTCAATTATGCACATTCATATATACTGAATATATATGATGCATGTTTATGACAAAATTCGGGTTTCTTATCCTTAATCTTGTTGCATTCTCAATCATGCAAAAACATACTCAAATCCTCATTCCAAATTTATTTCACAACTAACTTTCAGGTTCACTTTGCTCAATTATTCTCATAAGGTAATTGAGGTAATTAGGTAATACTTCCTTATATAAAATTGTCCATTTTTATCTTAGGTTTCCAATGATATCAAGTTTATCCAATTTGGTTTAGTATACTGAAAGTTATACTCAAAAGATTTCAGATTGTTCTTAAGCTTCAACAGAATTCTTATCTCAAATTCCAATCAGATTCTGAAATTTCTAGAGGCAAAATTAGGATTTAATCTCTTCATAAAATTTGTATCCTTATATTTTTAGTTTAATATAAATCAAAAATCAATCCAGTCGGATAACTACAGAGAAAGTTATGCCCAAAATACTGAAGCATATTCAAGCTGTCAGGAAACTTCGCCGCGGCGAACTTTCCAGAGAGCAAAATTCCTCACCATATTCTTAAAATTTTGCTACGGCGAACCAAAGAAAGTTGGCCGTGGCAAACTTTGACAGAAGCATACTTCATTTTCCATATTTTCTTACTTCCATCTTATTCAATGAAGACATATTACACTTAAACCAATTCTTCTACTTCCATTTCAGCTCATCACAACCCAAACAAATCAAATCTATATTCAAACACTAAAAACCGATTCCTTACACAAGCTTTCTCTCACTACTGCGTATTTTCCATTCTCATCTTCCTCTATGCCTTCACCTCATTTAACCCATTCTGAACACCACCGAAGCTACCCATCTTACACCCCTCATGCACAATTTCGTTTTCAATCATTCAAGCATCATCAGACTTATTCAATTCATTTCTATAAACACTTAAATATCCATGCATGTACAGTGAACACAACTTATGTGTATTCTACACTATCACTGAAATGCCTCATACACAATTCATGCATGTATTCCTTTTCTTAATCGTGAAACATCATCAAACTTATTCGCAGCACTAGAAACATAAAATTTCACTTACCTTGCTTTTAGAAAAACACTAGCAACGAGAGTGAAAAGCAAGGTTTAGTGTTGAGGAAAAAACCAAGCAAAACCCAAGAACAAACAATGAGCTTCATCTTTTCCAATTTGATTACGTGTTCAATTAACTCATTAACACATGGCTCAAAGCATGTGAGCCATTTGTCCTTCATATATAAGTGCTACATGTCAATATGCCATTTGTTAATTTTCTTAATATCCAAAATACCCTAAAAATTCTAGAAAATTTTTTAAAATTCCCAAAAATTCCAAAGTACTCGAAATATTATTAAAATTGTCAGATCACATTTTATTCGTGTTAATAACTCAATTATACCCGGAATGTCATGAATTCATGCACAAATATTGGTATGAGTCCAAAAATGCATATGCACAAATAAGCAAAACTCAATTATGCCAAGCATACCATGCATTAAAATTCCTTAATATTCTAACCCCTAATATGGGGCGTTACATGATCAATATTGGAGCATGGTCTCATTTCTTCAAGATTATAGAGCCCTTGTATTGAGAGCTTACGCTTGAGGTGCTTTCCAAGTTCTTCATCGAAAAAGGCCACTATAATTGGGACCGACCAAGCACTATTTAGTTTAGGATGTTGAGGGAGATGATTCAGATGAATTACTCAGACTTCATAGTGATGTGACGAGTCTTTACAACCAGGAGTTCTTAGGGACAAAGAATATATAGCCTTCTAATTGACTTTCTATATGAGGTGTCTTCTAAACAATTATGGCATACAATTAGCGAGGAGGATGAGTACGATCCTAACAAATCAAAATTGTCAACCTTTCGACATCCTGCACTGAGATGCCGTCATGAAATCCTGAGTCATACATTGAATATGTAGGGTGATAGCTTTAAAGTCGTTGGCAACTAGAATGTCCTTTATTTATAAAGTATGAGCAAAATGATGCTAATTTACCTGGGGCATGTCTTAGCCCAATCCTTCAAGCATCATAATGAAGAGAGGAAGATAAAGACTATTTGTGTGGGGCTATATATGATGTGGCTAGCACAGAGGATCGGATTCTTCAGGAGGCTACCATCGATGAGTCTATTTGATATTATGGCTACTATAAATTTGGACATCGACTATGCACATGGTACATAAGAAGCGGGAACCAACACGAGATGTCTATCATTTGATTGGACTTCTAGATGAGCAAGTAGCATTAGGAATAGATGGAAATTGCCCTAATATAGCTAAGCAACCACCACATCAAGGCTCCCCACCATCCTAGACAAAAGGAGCATCTTAGGAGGAGGTTAGTGTAAAATCACATAGGGCTCCGAAACCACTAGGATGTTAGGAACAGATGAAGATAACTAGGTTGGAGAAGCATATGAGGCAAATATTGGGAGTTTAATGCACTATTCGAGTCCAATAAGCAACGCTGACAGAGCAGATAGAGAGAAGAGAATCCCATGATAGATGGATGGAGGAGGCCTTAGAGCAGATGGTAGAACATCTTGGGATATCCATACCACCTCTACCATCTAGAGGGACTTCGCAATAGTATGAGGCTCTGGGACTTGAGGTTCCTCTAATGAGGATGGATACAAAGATAGAATGGATGTTTTATTGCGATTTTTCTTTTCTTTCTCTTATTATTTGTGTATTTTTCTTATTTATTTTATTTTGATTGAACATTAATGCAATTTTATTTTATTTTATGTTATTTCTATTTCTACGTTCTTTATTATTATTTTTAAAATATTTTATCCTTTTTTAATATTTTGCAAGGTTGGATTTATATAATATAGGATAGACTGTTCCTCAAATTCAGAACTCCATAAATCTTATTATTAAAGGAAGTGTCAATTCATTTCTTTATCACTTGTTGTGTTTTATTGTTATTTTATTTTTATGTGTGCTTTAATTATGTGCGTTGGGGATAATGTACAATTGAAAGTGTAGGGAAGGAATTTCAAATTTCTTAAGCCTATTGTAATCTTTTCTTAATTCTTCTTAATTGACATTTTGATTTAGTTAAAATATGTCCAAACTACTTTATATTATTATTGATTATTGAATTGAATTAGTATGATAAAGGATAAAATTTAGAATCAATTTGCTTTAAAAGTCATAATTTTAGTAATCATTAAAACAATTAATTTGAAAGAACATTGCATATTAGCCCTTTTATGAGCTTTTGATCATAAAAGCAAATAAATCACTATTTTAAGCTCTTTTATTTCTTAATGTGTGATATCCTACATAATTGGATGATTCTAGAACTTGCTTTTATTATCCATATTGAGACCAGATTTGTTAAATTAGAAGCATTGAAATGATAAAGGCTTTTATATTTTAACCCTTTGTCTTAGCCTATTTTCTTGATTATTATCCTACCATACTTTATCCCTTAGGAATAACCACATTTGAGGTTTAGCCTTTTTATTGATTAAAACTACGTTAATATCCTTTACCTTATTTTTACTAAAAGTCTTTTTTATTATTTTTTAATCCTGAAGGATTTACATTTATTTGATTGCTTTAAACTTGGATTGTAGTAAAGAAAACAAAAAAAAAGATATAATAATTATTTGATTATTGGTACATGGTGAATACTTGAAATATATAGAGTTAAAGTTATCGTACCAATGGAATTGTAGTGTGAAAGGACCTATAAAGAACTAAGTTTCATTTAATTTTATTAATGTAAATTTCCTACAATATTATGACACTTTTTATTATCCTTATCATACCTTTACCTAAACCTCATTAAAACCTTGTAACAAAACCTTTTGATTTTTTTGTTTTACTTATAAGCGGTGGAGATATGATTTTATTTCAAGCTTATGGTTAAGAATCCTCCTATGTATTGATTTAAGAGTTCCTACACTTTCCACTTTAAACTATTTGAGTGCATTGAGTAAATCTTTGGTGAGGGTGTAAAAATTTGTTCTTTTGATTTGAAAAAGATTATCTATCTGATTGTTATTAATATTGACTCATGAAGATTGGTTATAGGATAACATGAATTTAATTATATGTTAATTTGCTTAAAATGATATGATGATTTAGAGTGTGGATGGACATGTTGAGGTTAATAAGAGATGAATGTTTGTAAGTTTGATGATTTGGATTGTAATTTTCTTGAGGACAAGAAAAGATTTAAGTGTGGAGATGTTTTATAAACTATTGATTGACTATATTTATAAACCCATATTTAGTGCGTTTTGCTTGATATTTAAGAGTTTTATAGTATTTTGGTAATTATTTTGCTTCAAGTGTGTTCTTCAGTGATAATTGCCATCATGAACTAAAAGAAGAAGAATTTGGGTGAAATTGTGGCATAAAGTGGAAGAATTGAAGCAACTTTAAAGATACATAACTGTGTAAAAGGAACATGTAAGTCACTTTGTATGTGTGGAGTTTTAAAGATATTGTTTCTGCTAGTGTGAAGATACATGCCTATGTGAAAATACACGCCCTTATATGTTGATATACAAGATCGTGTATATACCTATGTAAGATAATGCAACTGTGTAACATACACGACGTGTATGTGCCAGTGTAAGATTCTGTAACTATAAAGTCATAAATTGAGATGTTTTCGAGATACATGATTAGGTAAATGACTATGTATATCCCAGAAAACCTAGTTTTTGCTGTAAAAGGATGTAGGCTACATGAAAGAGAAAGCAATTAAGGTCATTAGAGACATCCAAAAAGGAAGAGAAAAACACAAAATAGGTTACGCATCATAAGAAATAAGATAAAAAAGAGGAAACATCAAGATCAACTCCAACTTTTTAGATTTTCCAAATCAAGGCTTCAAGCAGATTTCATTCTTTCTTTTATTCTATTTCATTGCCTTGTTTGCTAAATCTAAATAGTTGTGTTTGAACATGAATATAGATTGCAAAATTTATATTAGGGTGTTATTCTTGAATTGTTTTGTATAACTTTTACCTTATTAAATTAAATATATTACTGTTTTGTGAAATTTGATATACTCATACTTGATTTGAATTGAGATATTGAATCAAGATATTTATGTTAAGTTGAGCAATAATAGTTAGTACCTTAATGGACTTACAAATATTAGGCTAATAAGAAATTGAAGAGAGATCTTAGTTGTGAGTTAATTATCCTTAGGATTGCTTTAAATCCAATTGAGTAATTAGGACTAGTTTTGAAAAATCAAGAGATTGCAACTCAAATTTTATCTATTTCAATTGGGATTAGTTGGCTAGATCTCGAGAAAGGGTAATCAAAATATTTGGATATCTAGGATTAAGCATAGTTTAATTAACAAGGTAAAGGGAGGACAAAACAAAGATAGAATAATCCCTAAGTTTCCATTATTGAGTAACTTCAATTTCATTGTTATCTTTTACTTGTTCAGTTATCAAGATTTGTTAGTTTACTTTAATTGTCAACCAATTCAATCTTTTGTTAACTTAGACAAAATGTAATTCAAATTGTTAGGTGATTATATTCAATCCTTATGGGATCGATATTAGTTGTACTACAATATACAACTTGTATACTTACAGTATAGCATAAAATAAACAAACACTACTAAACTAAGATAGCATATTGGTTGACTAGTGTGCATTAAAAACATCAAATTTCACTAGTTTTTGAGACACTAGTTGACTACTAAGAATACTGGTCGATTAATATAGCATATTAGTCAACTAATACATTAATGAATGTTACAAAAAACTCTCGCTACATTACATTTAATAACTTTAACTTATATTAGTCGAACACTAACTTATATGGATCAGTCAATCCCCCTAAAAACATGATTTTAATAATTTCAAATGCTCAAGTCTAATTTATTTAATTTAATTATGATTTAAACTCTTCCCAAGATATTCCTTAAAGAGTGTTCAAAAGATCAAAAGGCTTTCCTTTTAAAAAAAAAAAGATTTAATGCCACTTGATGAATGAAAAGACCTATCCAATGAAGTAAGATGAACTGCTTTTACATAGTGAGCCTTTAAGATCATCAAATTATCAAAGTGAGATTAACAATTAGTAATACAAGATGTAAAATGACCTTGATGAGTCTTGATCTTCTTTTGTTATTGGTTTGATATTCATCTTGATAATCGCAAACTTCAACTTCTTTTTGTCAACTTCATAAACATTCTTGAGTTTATGACTTTATTTGTTCTTATATTACATTTTATCGAAACAATAGACACATTAGTAATAATTATATTTTGTTATCATAAAAAATTGATTAGAATCTCCCTTGGTTCAACATTTAGCTTATAAAAAATCTTGTTATGATTCTATTATACGAAATTTGGAGGTTAGTGACATCCTGCTTTGTCATTAAGTTATTAGTTTTAGGGTTTTTTTTCATATGAACGAGGGATTTTATGCAAGAATAAAGGAGAATTGTGACAATTCTTCTAGTTCTTTCCCTATTTTCTTTCTTTTATGTTAAGATTAATTTGTTTTTATTTTATTTTCATCATGTTTAGTAACTAAAACCCTAGCTACGTTTATGGATGTAACTTGTAATGGATCTTTTAATTATTAATGTATAATAGATTATTATTTGGTTAAATTTATTTTCTTTGATTTTAATTGCTAAGTTTATAACTAACCATCATAAATTCAATTATAAGGATTGTATAAAGGACTGGGGGGTAAATTATGATCCATGCATTAGGTGTAACATCCCGTTTTCATAGAACGGGTCGGATCAGAGAAACGGGTCCAAGTGTGGTAAATCAGAGAAAGTAGAACAACATATCTCATGCTCATGCATTTGTGAACAGTGATATGTGCACATGAAAATACCTGTACATGCATTCATGACATTTTCCCGGTATAAGTGTGAATAAGTGTGACTTCTTGAA
>JAOQML010000001.1:22107746-22124494 GCA_027568935.1 Erythroxylum urbanii
TGAACTATATAAAGGTAGTTAAGTGATCAATATATGATTCATCAGCCTATAATAATTTGGGAGAATGATTCATTGTTCTCGATTAATATTGATTTGAGAAATCCTTGGCTAAGGTAGAACGACATTTTGTAAAATAGTTTACAAATGTCATCAATTGAATCAATTACTAATGGTAGAAAACTAACATGATTGGACTAAAATAGAGTGGACATTAATTTCATGATATATGTATAATTGGAACATTATATGATGAAAGGAATCAATTATACAAAAAATCATGCATGAAAAAGTTTAGTCAAAATCACTTTGACATTCCTAAATATTTATGTTGTTATGATGTGTTGCTAGATACCAATTTTAATATATGGATATGAATTTTTTAATAAGATAATCAAAGATAAATTAATAATCCTAAATATGATTTAAGGTTATAATTTATATCTATTGCTACACATATTTGAGAACCTAATGAGTCATACACAAAGAATGGGTTGAAGAGAGAAATTTTTTTTAATCAAATTGGACTTGATTGTAAAGTTTGAGAAACTTTGTGATTAAATATGAGATATTTAATAAATAAAAAGCAATATGGGATATTAGATCTTATTTGGACAAAGTTAGTATTTAATTAAAATTATGTGGCTTGTAATTAAAGTTTAATTGATATTAGAATTTAATTTTAATTGAATTACTATAATGTCCATAAAATATTATAAATAGGCTTAAGATGTAAGAGAGTTAGCACTCATTGCCTTTATGCAAGAGTAACATAGTTCTCTCAACTTGTTTTGTAGATACTATTAAAAGTTGGACATTTGTGTGGCTATAGTAGTTGAGATGAACCAATTTTAGAAACCATTTGAGGTATATGACATGAAAAAGAGCAAACTTCATAATAAAGTACAAATTAGAATTCAGTCTTTGTTATGATTTATGTGATAATCATTTTATAAAATTTTAAGTAATCTTTGCTTCGAAAATTCAAATATGAAAAAATTTTGTAACTATTTTGTTACGTTCAAGATCGATTCTCTCCTAAATTTCCAATAGTAGATCAGAGCTAATTTTAATTCCATAATTTGATTAAAATATGTTTGATTGTTATTCATTAATTTGGAATTGGAATTGCAATTGTTGCATGAATAAATGTTCTTACAATTAAAAAGGCCTAGATTGAATATTCTAAAAGCCCTTACTCAATTTGGAATTGTAAAGTTGTTGTGACATTTTAAACATTCTTACCCACAATTATCGAAATTGTTCCCAAAGCATAACATTAATTACCAAAATCCTCATTAGTTCTAAAAAAGGATGTTCGTTAGTCACAAAAATATTCTATACCAACATAACTACTCGAACTATCACATTTAAAAATATATACAATAAAACAGTTTTACTCAATTTAATCTGTTGAGCCCTCTATACTCCGTTATATGAATCATGTGTACTGGGATTATCAAAAATCTCTCTAACTCCAAAAAAAATAGCAGTAAGGGATGAGTTACCTGTAAAGTTAGGGTAACTAATCGTACTCTTAAAATCAAATAACTCAGTATATGATTAAAACATACATATAATACTAACTTCACAACATTACTCAGCATATCTGAATAATTGACAAGCATCCAAAAATTTATCAAACCAACGATTAAGACTAATGTTATTTTTTACTACTATTTATGTTTTATCTCATAATTAGCTGAATTATTTAGGCCTTGCTCAACCTAGTAGGCTTACATTTAATGCTTTGCCCTTATCTCTACTCATTATAATTTCTCACTAAGTGAAAATGTAATTAGATGTATAAATATCGACACACGGTACCTCAATTTCTCAATCTTACTTGGTATTTGGGTACCACTCCAATACTTAGCCATTAGCACAGGATATCCTCAAGATTCAAGATATCTTAGTATCACTCTAGTACCTAGCCATTGACATAGGATATCATCGAGACTCAGTATGCTCCGATACCTACTTCACAGATAGATATCTAACCATCGGTCGCTGTTATTCAAACAACCTATCAATCTGTGACCATTGAATGTAGGTTATCCTAGGCAAATCCAATTTACACCATTTATTCATAGCCTATTCTCAGTCAATCTCTATTTAATTTACACATTTCTTACCGAATTAACAAGCGATACACCTCATAATACGAAACAAAATATAAAAGCAAAACATCTTGTATTTTGTTAACTATTTGTGAAATAAAAATAAACACAATTAATGTAATTTAGAAATCTATAAATGTAATTGTAAATCATTATTTTAATTAATGAATAATTCAAAATATGATTCGCTATAAAATAATTATTAATAACAAAAAATCAAAGTTTCAAGAATTGTAAAGTATTCTAAGAGTACAGTCCAAAGTTATCCTTACTTGAATTTTAGACTCAATTAATTGATAGTCTAATTTACGCTTTAATTCACCTTTTACATCTAGACATTACAAAATCTATTACACGAATTTAAGAAAAATTTCAACTTAATTGCATTTAATAATCCAAAAGTATTCCCTTTTCTATTTTATTCTTAATTATTAAAAGATATCCTTACTTAACCTAACCACCATAATTAGTAAAATTCCTTTAACTGTTAAAATTCTTATTTTACCCTCATTTATTTTTATTAATACAAAATACCCTTCTTGGAATTAATTTACAGTTTTACCCTTAAAATTTTGAATTTCCTATTTTACCCCTTCATACAACTCAAGTTTTCCAAATTTGCCTTATTCTTCACTCTCTCCTCTTCTTCAATCTCATTTTTTTTCCTCATTTTCCTACCACCTCTTCTCCATTTTTAATTTTCCTATGACTTCAATTTATTGTCCCAAACAATCACAATATACATTCCAGCCATAAACTAGTGTAGGATGACTAGAACTCATAAAAAAGTCGTATAATTGTTACTAAAAATTTTTTAACCTATGTGAAGTCTATGCCTTTTTAAGTAATTTTAGGGTTGTTGTCTTCCAAAATTTCCTCACAATTTGTAGTTAGAAAAATGGAGAGAAAAATGAAGAAGACAAGTTTGATGCTAACTAAATGGCATTTGCTGTCTTCAATTATTTTATAGGTTGGGTAAGTTGTTAAGGTTGGGCTTTTTGTTTTTCCTTTTGTGGGCTTTACAGTTCTCCCCCTTAAAAGAATTTTTTCCTTAAAATTAAATTATGTACTAGAGGATTCAAACAAATGAGGATACTGACGTCAAACTTTGCCCTTTACATCCCAAGTCACCTTGCTTAAAGAGCGATTTTGACTCCTCAAAACTCGCACCATCGGAATCTATTGTATCCTTCATTTCCTAATCTGTCTATCTAATATCTCCATTGACTCCTTTTTATAAGTCATATCATTTGTAACTTTGATCTCAAACCTTGGTATAATATGACTGGGATCTGATTGGTACTGTCTCAACATCAACTCATAAAATATATCATAAATTTGTGATAACTTTGGTGGTAATGCTAAGCTGTAAGCTAACGGTCCCCCACATTATATAATTTGTATCTTAGACTTAACTTCCCTCTCCTACCAAACCTCAAAATTCCCCTCCAATGTGACATCTGTAGAAATACCATATCTCCAACATTGTACTCTATCTCTTGACAATGTTGATCAACATAATTCTTCTACCAATCTTGAGCTACTTTCAAGCATTACCTTACCACCATATTTTCTCCATTGTCTCATGAGTCAACTCTAGTCCCTCTAACAATCTAGAACCCTCTATATCTGATGTGTGTCGAATACACCAAAAAATAAAACCTAACTTTGCACAACTTAATTTATAGTAATGTTAAGTGGGGATCGTATTCATAAGAAATGTATGTGTAGCTTTTGTAATGAAAAGAATTGGTTTTTAGGAAAAGGGTAGTTTTGGTTTGGTTCAATAAATTACACTAACAAAAGTAACTCAAATTAAATAATATGACGGTGAGAAAATTGATGAATGGTATTAGAATGGTGATTTGAATGAAAATAATAACAGAAATTAAAAATTACTAAATCAAGCAACTAAGAAAATAAAAAGTGAGCTGCCAAATTAATTTAGGATTTGTCAAGGATGAATGTTTAGGATTTATTCTTTCATTATTTTGTTTCCTTAACTATGATTGATCTAATTATGTGTCAATACTCAATTTCCTAAAGTATTGACTACTCTCTCTTAAGACCTAATCAATTAACCGTAATTGAACCAAAAAATTCCAAAATTTGCCACCTTTCGATTCACAAAATTTTCCTAACGTTTTCCATTATATCTGAAATTATCTATTGGAAAATTAATTTCTCACACAAGATCTCACTTTGAATGATTTTTAATTTGATAATTGTGTGACTTATTAAACTATCAACTCTTATTGTGCAATCTAATCTGATTACTGTTGACTCACTCTCTCAATTTGTTGTCAAAGTATGAGCGTGCACAATTATCACAACACTAAAATTTGTATTGAACAATAATAATCAAAGTCATAAAATAAATTTAGAATAAACCCTAATTTGGAAATTTGAAACTTATAAATATAATAAACATCTTGGAATTCAGTTTACACATCAAGTTTGATGAAAATAACAACAGGAAAGGAATAAAAACTCTGTTTAGAGGTTGATTTGGAAAATTGGAATTCCTAGATGTTCTTCTTGATCTCTTTTGTTTGATCCACTTTCATTTGATGGCCACTGTGCTTTCGAGTCTTTTTAATGTTCTTAAATAGTATCTTAAGGTCTTGGGAATGTAATTAGAGTTTTCCCCTTTGATTAGTTCCAAAAATGCCCCAAAACCCTAAAACAAATGGAAAAGTAGTGCCTGGGAAGCCTATGTCATAATCGTGACATTAGAGTCATGATCGTGACTCTTCGAATAACTCTTCTGTCACGATTGTGACAGCAACTCCATACACGTCCAACTTCCTTGTTCTTTGATTATCTGATTTCCACCACTAACAAACGCATCAAACACCTCACAAAATATAAAATTAAGGTTGAAATCATGCTCTAAACGTCACAAATACTTAGAATATAAACAAATACTCACATTAACACAATTCTAAGCCTATACATACAATAATAATCTAATAAACACCTATCAAAACATAGTATAAACTACAACTATCAACATCCACGCACTTAAACTTTTGCTTGTCTTCAAGCAAAAACAAAAAAAAAACAAACTCAAACAAATTGAACATAAATATATAAGAATACATTTATGCAACATGCAATAATGAGACAATGACATCAAACTTTATAGAATCAATTTAACCACAAACATCAATCATTCAAGTTATACCAACACACTAACCTATGCATTTCATGGTTAAGTTTTGAATTGAACATACAAATTAATCAAAACCTTAACATCATATTCATTCACCTCTAGCACTTCTACACATACATTTATAATTAGTAATCAGTTAAAAATTGCAGCTATCACTAGGTATCCCTGTAAGAAAATTTTAGTTATTTTCAAAGATCATTAGATTTTATTTATCAAAACACCACTTTTTTTTTTAATTTACTCTAGTCTTTTGACTTGAAGGTAAACATCTATATGGATACAATTTAAAATATGTTATATAGGACTTCATCATTACTTGACGTATGGGCATAGATGGTGGAGAAGCAATTTGTTTAACAGCAAAGTAAAACATAGTGAAGCTCATTTACACTTGTCAGAAGATGATGTGGTAGATTAATTATCACATTTGCAAGAGTTTATACTAGGTAAACACCTAAATAATAGAAAAAAATGAACTTTTGTTGATCTTAAGTAGACTTGTAAAAAAAGGTTATTTTTTAATTTACCTTATTTGAAGGATTTGTTATCTGAGGTAAAATCTTAATTTCATGTATGTTGAAAAAAATTGTGAGAATATTTTAGGCACTTTGATGGGTATTGATGGAAAATTGAAAGACACAATTAAGGCTATAGTAGACTTAGAAGACATGAATATAAGAGAAGATTTGCATTTGAAAATGAAAGATAATGAGTCATACATGATTCCACCTTTTTATTACACTATATAAAAAATGAGAAACAAACTTTTCTTCTAGTTTCTTAAATCAATTACGTTTCTCAATGGGTATGCCTCTAATATGATCTGTTGTGTTAATGCAAATAATGGAAAAGTTTTATGATTGAAAAGCCATGATTGTCATGTGCTTCTACAACGGTTATTTCTTATTCGAATACATTAGTGTTTATTGAAGGATGTGTCAACTACTTTAGGTGAATTAGGTGATTTTTTTAAGAAATTATGTTATAAAGCATATAAAATAGAAGAACTTGAACAAATGGGAAAAGGCATTGCTTTTATTCTTTATAAGCTTAAACTATTTTTTCTCCATCATTCTTTGATGTTATGGTGTATTTGGAAATTTACTTGCCATACAAGGCCAAATTTTGTGGCTTGATTAAATTTTGATGAATTTTCTCATTTAAAAGGTAATTTCTTTTAAATTTTCCATTTATTGTCTTTTCTTATTATTCAGTAGCAAATGCTAATCTTTTTTCTTTTAAGTTTTGGGCTCTCCTAATCGGTACGTGTGTAATAGAGCTCGACCTAAAGGCTCTATTATATGTCAAATGAATGTTTGAAAATTTTTTTTATGTACTTACATAATGTCGAGAAAAGATTTAATAGAATATAACTTCAATTTGATAAATATGGTGACTTGTCAATTTCTCCAAAAAAGTAAGGGCATTAGTAACTAGAAAGTGTGTGGAGTTAACTAAAGACAAACTTGAAATTGGCCATTAGTGCATTTGAACAATTATAAGAAAATCGACTCACATACGGAGTATGTATATTACTTCTCATACATTTGTTTATATTATAATTTAATAGTTAGTCTCTCTTTTCTTGAATTAATTTACATTTTAATTAGAGAGCACAAAAGTAAGTTTAGAAGAAAAGGTGAAGGTAATGTTGAATAAAAGCATAAGATACACTTCCCATCATAGTTTAAGACTTGGAAAAAAATGAATATTTTTATTAAGATTACAATATTAATTTTCAGTGAATTTTCTTTTTATACAGATGATATGATTACATAACCATAAATTTCCAAAATCAATGGAAGCATTATATGCTTTAACATGTGGGCCTTATAAGTGTAGTAAAAAAATTTACAGGTTGCATTGTTAATGGAGTTAGATTTCATAGAAAAGTATGTGGCAGTCACCTTAGAAGCCAAATTTATGGGTTTGTTGTTGAGGGACAACATAAGGATGAATTTATTGACTTTATTAATAAAATTGTATGTTACATTACATCAAGTATAGAAAAGGTTGTTCTATTTAAGTGAAAGGAATGAATATAAGAGCGAATTGCAGTATTATTAGCATTAATGTTCGTAACACTTGGTATGAAAATGAACCATTTATGCTTACAAGTTAAGTAAAGCAAGTGTTCTATCTTAATGACACTATATTAGGCAAAAAATGTGGTCAAAAGTTTGAACACTAAAATCTTTATGATGTTTGTGAAAAGGAAAATAGTGAAATAGGTCAAGATAGTAATGAAGTATATTAAGATATTGAATTTTAGTGGAACAATATAGCACTCAAAATTTAAGTTGAGAATGTATCATCATTGTATAGGAGAGATATTGATCCTAATATATTAGAAACAACATAAATACAAGACAACCTTGTCATAGAAAGAGATGAAGACTATCTTGAAGATGAATTATTTGAAAATGATGATGCTTTGGTTGAATACAATAGCGACAAAGAGTTAAATCTTAATGCTATTAATGATGATGATCTTGAATATCTTGATTATGATGATTGAATATATCTTAAAAGTGATATTTAATTATTTTATTGCAATATAGGTAAAATTTATCTTACTAATACTAATAACGATAATGATTTTGGAAGATCTTGATAATGATGATTCAATGTGCTTGATTCTGATTCATAAACAATTAATTGACTATATTTATATACCCATATTTAATGTGTTTTGCCTGTTATTTAAGGGTCTTATAGTATTTTTGGTACTTATATTGCTTCTAGTATGTTTTCAGGTGATAATTGCTTTTATAGACTAAAAGGAGAAGTATTTGGGTGAAATCGTGGCATAGAATGGAAGAATTGGAGCAATTTTAGAGATACACGTTCGTGTATACTGACTGTGTAAGTCATTGTAAACGTGGGAGTTTTAAAGATATAGTTTTTGCCAATGTAAAGTTACACACCCTGTGTGTGGCATACATGGCCATGTATCTTGCGCATGTAAGCTTCTATGACCATGTAAAGTTACAAAATGAGATGTTTTTAGAGATACATATGTCACCTTCATAACCATATAAGTGCCCACCCCTAGTTTGTTGCTATATAAGGATAATATTGAAGGTTGCATCAGAAAGGAGGCAATTTGGATTCAAAAAATAGCATCAAGGAGTCATCAGAGACACATGAAAACAAAGAAGAGACACAAAAGGGCACAGTAGATTTCCAGCACAAGGAAAAGAAGAGGAGAATTCTAGATTTTGTTCTTAAATCTTGTCTTATTTCCTTCTTGTTGTTAAACATTCAAGATGATTAGATTTGTATATTTAATTATAATTACTCTTAAATTATTTGTTTAATTTTATATTCTTAATTTAATGAATATTCTTGTGATGTTTATCATTTTATAATCAATTTAGATCAAGAGATTGGGTTGATTTACTTATGTTATGTTACGTAGTGAGAGCTGGTACCATAATAAACATCAAATAAATAGGCAATTGAAGAGAGATCCTGATTGTTTATTAGTTATCTATAGGATTGCTTCAAATCTAATTGAGTACTTAAGAGTAGTTTTGAGAGATCAAGAGATTGCAACTCAACTCTTATATATTTCAATTAGGATTAATTAATTATATCTTAAAAGAAGGTAATCATAACCATAGGATATCTAGGATTAAGTGTGATTAAATCAAGAAGGTAAATGGAAAATAAATAAGGATAAAAATAATTCTTAGCTTTATTATTAATCAGTCAGCCAATTTCACTGCTGCCTAGTTAATAGCTATGTATAGTTTATTTATTAATTTTTATTTTTAGTTTAGTTTTTAATTAATCATCTTATTGTTTACCTTAAACAAAGTTTAAAAAATCTTTGAGTGACTCTATACTCCTCTTGGGAACAATATCATTTAAGATATAAGATACGATATGTAAATGTAGTATCTAGACTTTTTCTATCTAAAATTATCAATAATTTTTTAGTGTCTTTGCTAAGGATTAATAAAACATTTACTGCATTTTATGTTGCTTAGATTTAAGGAGTTTGATACTTTTCTTGTGTGATTATAGGTGCATAAACACAAGAATCACTAGGAGTAACTTGTAGACCTCCTCATCCAACTAAATGAAGGGAATACATCATGGATGTAAGTTACTTTAACTTAAATAATCTTAGGTGGCAGAACCGTCCTAATTATTCTGGGACTAATAATCCAAGAAATAATATAAGAGCACATGGTCCACCATGTTTCTAGCCAGATAAACTTTGATCCTTATAGTTAAAGTTGGACAAGTTAATGAATGTGCTAAGCTCCAAATTCGATAGATAAAATGAAAATTAAAAGAGGATGGAAGTCAAATTTGATCAAATAATGAAGAACTACTTCTCTCTTCTTCATAACTTGGAGGTTCAAAATGGGTAACTTGCTAATGCATTATCAACAAAGAATGTGGGGAATCTCTTAAGTAACACGAAAACCCAATCGATATACATATTATGTTGTGACATTTGTGGGGGTAACCATTACAATTATGAATTTTAAGCACCAAATTATAAATGGGAGCACCCATATTTTATGTAAAACTTGCCTCAGAATACACCATATGAGCATAATTATAATTCACAGTGGAGTAACTCCTACACTGATATATGGAATGATTATGCTTCAGTTGAATGCTTACAACAACAACAGAAAGAAGAACATCTTATAGATATATTAATGGAAGACCTTGCAGAAGGTGAAGCTAGCCACCGTGTATTCAAAAAAAGATTTTCTTCACTTGAAGACAATGAGCTAGATACAACATATCAGTTAAGCCTGTTACAGCCTTAAAATGAAGGGAGACAAAGACCAATGTCATAAATGAAGTTACAATTCAATAAGAGATGGAAGCTTTTGTCCAAAAAGAGAAAGCATAAAAAGAGCATACCGCCTTCTAACAAGACAAATTGTTTGAGTTAGCTAAAGATTCATGGTGTTTCATTATTCCTTATTTTATTGACAGTTTGTTATCGAAAAGGGCATTCATGTAGACAATTGGATTTCTTAATTTGATACATTACAACATTATTATCTTACAACATATGGCTTATTCGCAGGCTACTAAACTACTATTAAGAGAACAAGGTGGAAGTAAGCCATTAATTATAAACCTAGGTTGACAATAAATGTGACGGGTACATCTAGCTAAAGACGTTAAACAAGTACTACTTAGGAAGCAACTCAAGAATTCAGATAGGTTTAATTTTTATTTCATTTTGTTTCCATTTTTGTGTTAGCATAGGATTTTTTATGTGTTTTATTTTAGGATATAAAGCTTCCTGAGTTGATTATTCATATTTATAATGTTTATATTACTCATGTTAAAGTTTCATATCTTTAAGTGACTAATTTTTAAGTTTTTCTAACTATATTTTATGGTATACATAGTCTTAAGGACCTACATGGTTAAACACGGCCATATACATTTTAGATCTTTTAAAAAAATTCACAAAAGTTCATAGAGAGATACACACTCTTTAGACACGCTCATGTGGACTTATATGGTCAGTTAGTCTACAAAAACTTACACATCTATGTCCTTTGAATTTTTACGAGACAATGACTTACACGGTTAGCTGTATAGCTATGTAACCGACAATATACATAAGTGACAGATGTTTAAAAATCCTATTTTCTTCAATTTTCTCTCATTCTCTTCTCCCTATCCACCACCCATGTTTGCATTCTCTCAACTTCCCACCTAATTTAGTTTTTTCTACTCAAATAACAACACCCAAGTAAGTTCTCCCATTGATTTCACTTATTTTATGCTTGAATTTTTGGGTATTTTGTAAATTTTGGGGATTCTCACCTAAAAATGCTAGGGTCATGGTTGTTGTGATTTAGTGTTATTTTCATTACCTTTTGCTTAATTTTGGTTTAAAAGTTGAATTTTAACCTTACCCATGTGTTTGATTAATTGCATGAGAATTGGATGAAATTTAAAATGGGTATGCGATTTTGCTCACTAAATGTTGAATTGTAATGATTTTGTATGCAATTACGATAATTGGTTATTTTTATAGTTAATTGAAGTTATTTACTAATTTAATTTAAATTCAATTTTGATTTGCATGAATTAGATGTTCAATCTTGTTAATTTTGGGTAATTGTTAGAATAGGTGCGTTATTTTCAATTTCGGATCTAAATTCGTAATTGAATTGTTAAATTAAATTTATTTGATAGTTGCCATTCTTTTGATTCTAATTTGTGATTAATTTTCTAATTATTTATTTATTTATCTTATATTATTTGTTTTTTATTTTATTTATGTTTAATTTTACTTTTAATTGTATGTTTTCACAATTCTATGATTTAGTGAGCATACAAAATAAGTGTGGGGAATGAATGTTATTTCTACTTTTAGTTGCCATTTTCTCACCTTTCATTTAGTTTTAGGCACAATGATAGGACAACGAAAAGTTAAAAAAGTATCAAGGAATAAACAATGAGGAGAAGGGTCTTCTAAAGATCTGACCAGAGCTTAACAGCCACAAAAGTTCAACAACTTAATTCATCCAATAGAGTGACCCAATATGTTGTTTTTTAATGTTGAAGCCCACGAGGAGCAATACCAGATGCTCAAGGAAAAGAAATTTTAAATCGGCGGATGCATTGATTGAGAAGCACTGGAATAGATCAACTTGGTCTAGTAGGTTTAGGACCTCATCAATATTAAAACATGGTCTCTCTTCTTCAAGATCATGGAGCCCTGCTACTAGGAGCTTATGTTAGAGGTGCCCTCCATGTTCTTTATTGAGAAAGGCCGCTACGATTAAGACTAACCAAGCATGATTCAGTTCTAAATGTTTAAGAAGATGGTCCAGATAAGTTACTCGAAGTTCTCTGTCATGATAGGTCTTTAAAACTATAATATATTTTATTTCTGGAGCATGAGTGAGCAGATGCCAATTCACCTGGGCCATACATTAGCCTAGTTCTTCCACTATCATAGTGAAGAGAATAATGTAGGGATTATATGCATTAAGCCTTATGTAACATAGCTAGCATAAAGGATGGGAGTCTTTAGGAGGCTACTAATCATGCAATTGGTTGGTACTATGGAAGCTTTAAATTTAGACATCATGAAAATAAACACATCGTAAGTTAAAGGTGAGGACCTACAGTAGACATCTATCTCCTACTTGGAGTTTTATATGAGTCGATCGCATCAAAAGTAGATTGGGATCACCTTAACCTAGATGAGTAGCCACTGTAACCGACCTCATCGTCATCCTAGAAGGGAGGTGCAACACTAGAGGAGGCTAGTTTAGGATAGCCCAGGACGCCGACACCATTGGGACACTAGGACCAACTACAGATAGCTCAGCTAAAGAAGCATATGGACAAATTTTGTGAGTTCAATGCACTATTCGAGTATAACAGGTAGCACTAATGTAGCAAATCCAGAGGATACAGGACTATAATAGGGCACTAATGGAGCAGATGGCTAGTCGAGAAGCCTATGATAAAGGGATGGAGGAGGTATTGATGCAAATGAAGGGACATCTTGGGATATCTATCCCATCTCCTCCATCTAAAGTAACTGCATCGTCTTCATCTCAACAGCAATATGTGGCATCGAGACCCAAGGATCCTCCAACGATAGATATGTTGGACTCACCAAGGGTTCGATGGATGCTTTAATTTGGTTTTTCTTTTCTTTCTTTTATTATTTGTGTATTTTCTTATTTTTCTTATTATTTTAGTTTGTCTAAACATTAATGCAATGTTATTTTATGTTATGTTAATTTTTATTTCAATGTTCTTTATTATTATTATAACATTTTATTTTATCTTTTTATCCCTTTTTTCAAGGATGGTTGTATCTAATATCAAATAGACTATTCATCAAATGCAAAGCCTTTTACATTTTATTAGTCAGGGTAGTACCAAGTCAAACCTTTTCTTTTTTCTTTTATTGTTATTATTTTTATAAGCTTCAATTGTGTACATTAGAGACAATGTAGAATTTTAAGTGAGTGGAAAGGATTTCAGATGTCTTAAGTTTATTGTAACTTTTTTTATTAATTCTTATTAGTTGACATCCTAAGTTAGTTAAAATCTATCCAGTATACTTTATATTAATATTGATTATTAAATTAACTTATTATGTAAAAGGAAGAAAGTTATAATAGACTTGCTTTTATGAGTCATATTTTTAATAATCATTGAGATAATTAATTTGAATTAAAATTGCATATTATTTACACATAAGGTATTTTGTGAGCTTTTGTGCCCAAGAGCAAATGCATCATTATTTAAGGCTCTTTCTTTTTTTTCATATGTGATATCATGCATAGTTGGATAATTTTGGAACTTGCTTTTATTATACATATTGAGACCATATTTGTTAAATTAAAAACATTGAAATGATAAAGGCATTAAATTTCAACCTTTCTTTAGCCTATTTTTTTGTTTATTATCTTACCATAATTTATCCTTTAAGAGTAACCACTTGTGAGACTTAGCCTTTTCATTGATTATAACCACATTATTATCCTTTACATTATTTTTCTTGAAGCCTTTTTATTATTTTGAACCATGAAGGATTTACATTTACTTGATTGCTTAAACTTGAATTATATTGAACACTTTAATAGATGTCTAATATTTCTCAAATGTTGGTACGTGATGAATGCTTGAAAATAACTGTAAATATATATGTATGTTGTGAACATAATAAATAAAAAAAGTGTTAAAGTTATGGTACTGATGGAATTATGGTGTGTGAAGGACCAATATTATGAAGAACTAAGTTGCATTAAGTGTTAAAGTTTGATTTTTTTTCTTTTGTTTGCTTACATCAATCTTGTAAATGAATTAACAGCTAAACTAATTTTTTCCTTTGATTTAGGAAAATTGCGAGAAGGTAAGTAAGGGTGAGCAAATAAAAAATGTAAACACCTCATAATTAAGGGTCTATATCATTTGTATTTGTTCGAAATGAATATGTAAGATCTATGTTTGCAAATTGTACTTTAATAAATAAGCATTAAGTTACTTATTATGCCTTGAGTGAGAATGAACTAGATGGACAAGATTGTGAAACGACCATACTATATAAACTCACTATAAGGAAAATAAAGGATGTGTTGTGATAGTTGTAGTATATATTATGTTTTGGTAGGTATTTTAGTGTGTTTATTGGTGTTAATTAGAATATTATTGGATGTTTAAGCTTAGAACTATAATAATGTGATTGTTTGTTTATGTTTTTAAGTGTTATGTGTTTTAAGCCATGATCTTGGACCTTAATCTTATGTTCTTGAGGTATTTTGATGTGTTTGTTAGTGAATGAAACCAAATAAATGAAGATTGAAGGGAGTTGGAGAATGCTTGGGCTAAAAGGTAAGGTCATGATCGTGGCAGAAGAAAATTTGATAGTTTCACGATCTTGACACCCCATTTCATGATTGTGACAGAAGAAAATTTGGCAATGTCACGATCCTGACACCCCCTGTGATGGTTATATTTCTTTCCTTTTGTTATATTCATTAAACTTGATGTGTAAACTGGATTGGAAGATGTTATACACATTGATGACTTTTTAATTTCATATTAGGATTTGTTCTTGGCTCATTTTGTGACTTGATCATTTTTTATTTCAATGCAATGTTTTATGTTTTATATGTTGTGATATTTGTGTTTTCTATACTTTGACAATAAATCAAGAGAGTAAGTAGATAATTATCTGATTAAGCTGGAAAATGAGAGTTAACGATCTAATAATTCACGCAAAAATCAAATTGATAATCATATGAAGAGAGATATTATGTAAAAACCAGATTATCAGATAGATTACTTAAGAACTAGTTAAAAATGTTAGGTTGTTTTTATGAATCGAGAGATCACAAATATGGAACTTTGGAAACAATTAGGGATAATTAATTTGTTTTAAATGATTAGATATTGAAAGAGAATAATCAAACCCTTCGGAAATCTAGGATTGACACTAAATTGAATAAAAAATGGTTAAGGGAGCAAAATGACAATAGAATGAATCCTATACTTTCATACTCGATCATCCTTGTTTTATTATAACAGCTCAATTGTTAAGTGGTTTAGTGTTCAATTTTATTTGATTGTTTAATTTCTGAATTTTACTTTCACTCAACTCATATTTGATTGCTTAATTTTCTGATTATTTTTGTTTTCATTTAAGTTACATTTTTAAAACTTTAGACAAAGTTATGTTCATTTAATTTTAGCTAATTCCTCATGGGATTGATGTTTCGATTACTATAAGTTTATGATCTGTATACTTACAGATATTGAGGGTTTTACATTAGGTAAAACTTGCTCAATACGTTGTTGGGAATTTAGGACAATGTCAAATCTCAACTGCGGTAGAATAATTACAAAACTTTTCATATTTTCATTTCCCAAAACCAAGATCACTTTAATTATATAAAATAATTAAAAAATAAATTAAAACATGAATATTAATTTGTAACTTATTCTAAAGCTTAATCTTTCCTTGTCATATCCTTTGAACTGTTTTTAAAACCGATCCATCTCAACCATCGTAACTGCACAAACGTCCGACCTTTAATGATATCTATAGAACAGGTTTAGATAATTTTGTAACTCTTACTGAGAAGGTTAAGCAAGAAGTGCTAGCTCTATAGAGCTTAAGCCTATTTATAATAGGTTTTGGATATTTTAGTAATTTAATTGAAATTAAATTCTAATTTCAATTAAACTTTTATTAGAATTAAAAATAATTTTAATTAAATACAATTGTGCCCAAATAAAATCCAATATCTCATATTGATCCCTATTTATTAAATATCTTATATTTAATCATAAAGTTTCTCAAACATTACAATCAAGTCCATCTTGGTAAAATATCTTTTCCCTCTTCAACCTATTCTTTATATGAGACCCATTAGGTCCGCAATGAATATAAATCATAATTTTAATTTATAATTAAAATTAGATAAATTAAGACTCTTTTTCATTTATCTTTAATTTTTCAATTAAATAGTTTATAATCATAGATCAAGATTGGCGTTTAGCGATACATCATGACCGTCCAAATATTTAGGAATGTCAAAGTGGTTTTGACTAATCTTTTTGTGCATGATTTTTTTCGTATAATTCAATCATTTCATCATACAATGTTCCGATTAGACATAGAGCATGGAATTAATGTCTACTTTATTTTGAGTCTAATCATATTATTTCTCCGCGTTTAGTTATTAATGCAATTAATGACATTTGAAAACTATTTACAAAACATCACTTTACCTTGGCCAAGGATTTTCATCTCAATATTAATCGAGAACAACGAAATATTCTATCTAGTTACTTTAAGATGATGGATTCTATCTTGATCACATAACTACCTCCATATAGTTCATGCTATATCCAATGACTACCGATCAAACGACCTATGATTAAATAGACCATAAGTAGTATAAAAACATAACAATCCCTATACAAGA
>JAOQML010000001.1:22141375-22157692 GCA_027568935.1 Erythroxylum urbanii
GTGCATTTGTTTGTTCTTTATTTGGAGTAGCAAAAAGGTGTATATGTTGCTGCATGTTTTAAAAACAAAAATGTTTTTCTTCAAAAAGTTGCAAATTTATGAAATCATGTTTTCGGATATGAAAATCAAGTTTTCTGTTCAAGATCATGAAATATATGTGTTATATGGGTTTGTGGTGGTCTCCTAAGTTAAGTCAAGTGCACTTGTCGAAAGGCTTCTCCCGCCTGCCCACTAGTGGCATGGAGCTCCTTCACAGACTCCCATAATTTCACGGCTACGCAAGACCATTAAGTGGAGTTGCGATAGTACGTTCTGTTCACGGCTACACAGGACCCTTATGGGAAATGTGTAGTATTTTCTTGTTTGGATCCACCCAAACCATTCTGATGTGCTCATGATTTGTTTGACAAGGTGAATGCATGTATAATTTGTAACTGAACAAGATTTGTTTGTACAAAAAGGTTTTCTGCTTGTTTTTAAATTATAAACCTATTACCCACGAGCTTTAAACTCACCCCCTCCAAATTCTGTCCCATTCAGGTGAAGAACAAGAAAGTGAGTAAGTCAAGAGACAGGGCAGTACCCCAGTCTGTATGTTTTCTTTTGTATTCTTAAGAGTGATTTTTTTGAGACCTTAAGGCTTTAGCCACCTTTCAAGTTTTATTAGTTTAAGTGTACTGATGTATTATGACTTGTAAGGTTATTAAAGCTTTGTAAAACAAATATTCTTTTTAGGATGAATGAAATATGTATATATATATATGAACTGCGCATGATTATGATCACTGTTAAGTTTCACGTCGTATGTGTTAATCAAATAATTTTGAGGTTTGAGAAGTGATCGATGTTTACAATTGGGTGATTCTGACCTGAGATTTGAATGAACGAGAGCGGTTGAGAAGGTTGATGGATTGCATTAAATAAGGTAGATGCAAAGGAAAATACAGAGGAAGAATATCGTCTGTGATGACGTCACAACACAGAGGCAAGGGAAATTTAGAAGGAGAAGTATCATCTGTGCTAACATCCGAACTCAGATGTAAGGAGGAATAAAGAGTAGAAGTATCGTCTGTGCTGACGTCAGAACACAGAGGAAAGGATGAATAAAGAGTAGAAGTATCCTCTATGCTGACGTCAGAACACAGAGGAAAGGATGAATAAAGAGTAGAAGTATCGTCTGTGCTGACGTCAGAACACAGAGGGAAGGATGAATAAAGAGTAGAAGTATCCCCTGTGCTGACGTCAGAACACAGAGGGAAGGATGAAAAAAGAGTAGAAGTATCCTCTATGCTGATGTCAGAACACAGAGGAAAGGATGAATAGAGAGTAGAAGTATCGTCTGTGATGACGTCAGAACACAGAGGACACGTCATCACATAGGGCATAGACAACGGACGATAAGGGGTTAACACAGAAGATAAAAGTCAACTACAGAAGATAGACCACAGACTATAGGCCATCCACATAGGATAATGAGGAGTTAAGAAGTTATATTAGTTGAAGAATATTGTCTGTGTTACTATACACAGATTCCTCTGTGTTAGTGTTCACAGACTTCATCTGTGTTACTGTTCATAGACTTCTTCTGTGTTACTATTCACAGACTTCGTCTGTGTTACTGTTCACAAACTTCTTCTGTGTTACTATTCACAGACTTCGTTTGTGTTACTGTTCACAACTTCTTATGTGTTACTATTCACGGTTTATCTTCTGCCCTATTTTCGACCCTTTAAGAGAAACAATTAGTCTTTGAGGTCTTTATGAAAGTTGTAACTCTTGAAGTCCTCTTTCAAATTATCTAAAGAAACCCTAAATTGGATGCCTATAGAAACAGTTATGCCTATAGCCCCGAAGCAGTTACATGTGTAAAATGGTGGACTCACCAACGCTATTCCTTGAGGTATTCGGGTTGAAATCGAGCATTGGACAAGTCGACTATTAGCAATCAGACTTGTCAATTGGATAAATGGATTAGTCAATTATTCGAAGAGCAGAGCTGAGCTTAGAAAGGGGAGTTTTGAATGCAAGCATAGTTGATGAATGTATGTTATCCGAATGCGATCGCTGGGCTCCAAAAATGGGGTCCGACGCCTTATAGTTTCAGAACAAGCATGAAAGTTATACTTCGAAAACAGGGTCTGACAACTTTACCTACTGAATTCTTTTTGCTAGGTTCTCTACCTTATCTTACAGTTCTAGCCTATCAAGTGTATCAAAATCAATATATTTCAGGACTACAATTTGTTTAGCATTAAGGGATTAGAAACAAATACCTTCCTCCTCTGTGTAAATCGGGAAGGGTGCTCTAAAGTTCGCTATCCTGTTTCTTCAGCCTCATCCCGAGATTTGGTTTCATCCTAATGATTGATCGCGCTTTGCTTACTGTTTAATACGTGACATACTGGCTTGCAAGTAGGTAGGATTGGAATAAAGTGGAAGTTTGGAATTTGTTAGAGAGAAGTGAGAGTGTTTGGAGGTTCCAAACTTAGAGAGAGAAAATTAAAATGAAAGTGAGTTAAAAAGTGAAGTAAGAAATGAATATATAGGTGAATGAAGGGTAAAATGGTAAAAAATTAAAATGAAATTTGTGTGTCTAGTTTTACCCTGCTGCAGGCCATGAACGTGGCTTGCAATTTTTCCACCAATTTCTGATTTTTCCTTCTTTTGTCCTTCTACACTTTCTCGAGATCACTTTTTAACTCTTTATAGCTCTTTCACCTCTCTTTTGCTGACTTCCTCGATCATCTAATTCATGTTAAAGTCCTATGCCTTCCTGATTTTATTTACAAACGAAACAACCAAACTATGGAATTCGATCTATCTAAAAATCAAAAGAAATAAAATGGAATTAACAATCCATGTGTTGCCTCCCATGCAACGTTTCTTTTAATGTCAGTAGCTCGATGCTCTTCTTGTTCTCAAGGTGGTTTAAATGAATAGTGCAATGGTAGAGCAGTTATCAATCTTACCATTTGCACATGAGCTACTATGCCCTGGGTTCCACCTTTCTTCTGTTTCACCTTCCTTCACTTTCTCTTGTGCTATGATTTCTTTCTAAAGGCATTCCAAGGGTCTTTAATATCTTCCCTTTGTCTTTAAAGTTAGATTTCTTTTATATTAGCTGGAAGTAAAGGAGAACTATTACCTTTCTTTAACACAGTAAAGATTATTTGGTGCTCTCTGACCCCTCATAGTTAGTTCACCCCCATCAACGTCAATTATTGAGCTGGTAGTAGCCAAGAATGGTGGTCCAAAGATCATAGGAGTTTCCACATCTTCTCCAATATCCAATATAAAGAAGTCCGTGGGGAAGATATCAATCTGCACTTGGACGTCCTTAATAATCCCCTTCGAGCGATGAACTGTTATATTCGTCGTCTTCACTAACATCTTTATAGGTTCTAACTCTTCTAATCCCAATTTTTTACTAAAGGTATAGGGCATCATATGGATACTCACTCCCAAATCTACAAATTCCATGTTTATTTTGACTTCATTGATACGGTAAGGAATGTAAAACTTCCATGGGTCCCTTTTCATCTGTGCTATATTTGGGTTTTCTTCCGCTATAAGCTCCTTAACCTTCTTCTTGAGTGATTACTTTATTATGAGCCTCGTTTTTAGATTTTCCATTATGTCCTCAACCTTGTTTACTTCAACCTCCTTAGAATTCGTCATCTCCTTACTTGAAATTAACTTCCACTGAGCTAGAATAGGGTATGGAAATTCATCTTAAAGTTCCTCGATTAGCTTAAATACGAGCTCATTTGGAAGGAATTCCATAATTACTTGTCCTTCTCCATTATCTCCATCTTCTTTCACTTGCTCGAGTTTCTTTTCTTAGGTCTGAGTGATGGCCATGATACATTCCTTTGGGTTAGATTCGGTATTGCTTGGAAGGGTTCCTGCATTCTGAGTAAAAATTGCCTCCGTTTGTTGACCTACTTGAACCTCTAGATTGTGTATTAATGATGCATGATTCTTAGTTACTTCCTCAAACTTGCGTTCAATCATGCTATGTGCATCCTCCTTGCCTCTAATTTTATCTAAAATGCTATCTAACTTGGATTCCATTGAGCTTGGTTTATTTTGTTGGAAACCTGGTTGTCCTTGAGGTCTGAACTATCCTCCAACATTGTTCATCCACGAGAAGCTAGGGTGATTCTTCCACCTAGGGTTATATATGTTGGAGTTTGGATTATTTCCCCCTCCTCGTCTATATTGAGCTCCCATATAATTAACTTGCTCTGGATCTCTATCCCTCATTAAGAAGTAGTCCACCGTATCATGGACCATCTATCCATAGAGTTCACACTTTAGTTGCACGACTTTTACCGAAGCTGAGGACGAAGCCTTCATATTGTTGAGTTGTCGAGTTAAGTTGTCAATTTTACCTTGCATCTCCGTCATTTAAACAATAGCTATAATTCTTTTTTGTTCTCAAAAAGTAGTGTTTTTTCTACTCTGCTCATTACTCCATAGGCAGCTATTACTTGCCACCTCCTCTATCAACCCCTTCTGCTTCATTTACTGACTTTCTCAATAGTGATCCTCCTGAAGCTGCATCACTTTTACCTTTCACATATGGGGTTACTCCATTATAGAATGTTTGCAACAAGAATTCATTGGGTAAGTTATAGTGTGGTCATTTCCATTGCAAATACTTGTATCTTTCCCACACTTCATAGATTGATTCCTCGTTACTTTGCTGGAAGTTAGTAATCTCCTTAATAATCTTCGTGGTCTTGGTAAGGGGAAAATATTTGTCTAAAAAGGCACAAGCTAGTTGATCCCAAGTTATGATATTGGCTAGGTTGAGAGAATGATACCAGGCCTTTGCTCCATCTCTTAGGATAAAAGGAAAAAGCCTAATTCTTATCGCATCCTCTAAAATCTTATAATACCGAAAGGTAACATAGATTTCAAGGAAATTTACTATATGTGCATTGGGATATTCATTTGTTAGTCCATAAAATTGCACGTTCTAGGGAAGCAATTTTAGGAAGGCTAGTTTAATTTAAAAAAAGGCTGCTTTTATAAGTGGCCTAGCTACTCCTTGGTTAGCCGTAATGAACCCTGGTCTTATAAAATCTATAGGGGTTCATTGTTGACATCCTTAGTTCACTTCGTGATCTAAATCTTGCTAAAATTCCTCGGCCATTTTTGCTTTCGCTTTTTCTTCTTTTCCTTCACGCCAAGCTTTCATAATTGATCGTTCTAATCGAGTGATGTCTAACTCTAAGGTTTTAGCTGTACGACTCAAACTCTCTAGTGACTCTTGTGATCACGTAAGAGCACGGATTCAGAAATAAAAAGAAAGAAAGAAAGAAAGAAAATAAAAACTAACTAAAATGCCTTAAATTAAATAATTAAACTAATCACCTCTTCAACAACGATGCCAAAAACTTGATTGGGTGTTTGATGTGTGTAAGTTTTAATAAATAACACTCGGTAATCCGTAAATGTAGGGTTTGTTAGTGTAGTACCTAAGGTGTCGATTGATTGACAGTTTACGTATGCTAAGTTTTAATATTTATAACCTTAATAATACTATAAGCGCATAGGTCATTCGTATAGTACCCTAAGGTATCGATCCCATGAGGAGGAGTAATTTAATCCTAAAATCTAAGACTTGACTAAAATTCACAATAAATCAAAATAACAAACTAATGCAGAAAATTAATCAATTAAACAATCAATTTTAAGAATTAAATTCAGAAATTATAAACAGGATAAAAAATTACACAGCCCAATCAAAAATCAACCTAGGAATTACCAGTTAAAAGAAAGGGGGTTTTAATTCAACTTTAATGAAAATGTAATTGATTATGAAATTATTGAATTATCAAGTATAGACGGTCCTAGGGCGGATTACTCTCTCTCGAGTTAAAATCTTTAACTTAATTAGTAATCCCTAAATAGATTATGGAATTGCTATATCTCGATTCACAATTTACCTAAAATCTAATTTAGTTCTGAAATTGTCTAATAACCTACCGAAACCTATGCACGATCTCTCGCTGCACAAATTTAACGGTTTGATTCAATTCTTTATCTATCAAACTACCCAACTCTCCTTAGCCCAATTTGATGATATTCAGTTGGTTCATCTTCTCAGTTTATTACCGAATTATTAAAAACAGAAATTGAATCACAAATAACTTAATAAAATTGCAATAAATCAAAGTTCATTAATATCAAAGACAAAATCCCGAAGGTGAGTTTAGATAATATCCTCAACATTCAACAATTTATCATCTATTGCTATCTCAAATTCTATACAATTGTAAAAATGAAATAAACCAAAAATAGTTCAGAAGGAATGATGATGGATGTAGCGATGGTGGGAAACCACCTATTCTAGGAAGTACTTCGTATTAAGTTTCTTCTCTGTATCTCTCTTCCTTAAATCTCTCGACAAGCTCTCTAGGGTTTCTGAATTTGACTGATGCAAAAGGCTCCCTTCTCTGTATTCTTCATGTTTTTTTTATACCTTGATAGCCTTAAGGTTTATTCGGTCCAAAAAGTCCCTCCGATGTCATACCCTTTTTGTCACGATCGTGGCTCAAGCCTTATTCAGACCTCTTCGTTATGATCATGGCTCAAGTGCTATAATCGTGGTTTGGGGTATCCTGGTTCACATCTTTCTGTCATAATTGTGGCCTATTGTGCCATAATCATGGGCCATAGTTTTGGGCCTGACAATCTCTGAAAGTTCTCCGTTCTTCATCATTAACCCTGAAACTCTTAAAAACGCATCAAGTTACCTAAAAAACATAACATTTAAGCTCAAAGACTCATATTAACCTATAAAAACACTTAAACACACAAATTAACACAATTCTAACCTAAAAACACATTAAACACTCATATTAACACATAATAGATAACAAATTAAATCATAAAACATGATGCAAATCACAACTATCATCGATCCCATGTGGAGGGATAATCTAATCCTAAAATCTAAGGCTAGAAAATGATACAAAAATTTAAATTGCACGAAATTAAAAATGAGAATTTAATTCAATCAATCAAATCAAATTAAGAATCAATCACGAAAATACTATTACTTACAATTGCAACATACCCAAGAATCAATTTAAGGAAATTACCAATTAAGAGAAAGTGAATTTTACCTATCCTTAACACTAACCCAACTGATTATGAGTTACTGGATTGTTAGTTCTCGATGATCTTAGGGTCGATTACTCTCTCTCAGGTTATAACTATTATCCCTAAATCATAAACCCTAATCAGATTATAGGGGTTACAATTTCTCAATTTACAGCCTATCCAAAACCCTAATCAGTTTTGATGTTCTCTAATAAACTACTAGAAACCTATGCAATATCTCTCTGCGTACAATTTACCGATTTGATTTAATTCTAATTTCTATTAAATCACTTAACTTTGGTTACCCCAATTTAATAGTTTTTCATTCGATTCACCTTCTCAGTTTATTATTGAATTATGCAATCACAAAATTAAATCACGACCAATCTAGTAAACACATAAACAATCAAATTTCATTAATTCAAAAAATGAAACTCTGAAGGTGAGTTTTGAACTTCATCAACATTCGAAATCCTATCATCAACTATTGATTTCAATTTCATACAATAATAAAACTGAAATTAAATAGGAAATACAACCTGAATAGATGATGGAAGGTAGCTATGTCTGGAAACTCCTAATTTTGGAAGTACGTCAAGTTAGTTTATGCTCCTCTTCTCTCTTCCTTCTTCTCTTTCTCTATCTCTTGATGAATTCTCTCTAAGGTTTCTAAAAAATGGCTGATGCAAAAGTTCTTTCTACCTCTTTGTCTTGTTCTTCAAATATCCTTTATGTTCTGAGCAGCCTTAGGGTTTTTCTGCGATGCGAAAGGTCCAAAAAATCCCTTGAAAGTTGACATTTTTGAGTGTCTATGCGTCTACCTAATGTAGGCCACTATCGTGGGCTACATGCGAGCCTTGTGTCAATATTGTGGCATCTTGGGCCATGTCCTGGGCTTCTGTGATCATGGGTCGTTGTTTAAGCCCAAATGTCTCCGAAACTTCTTCGTTCTTCGATGTTAACCCTGAAAAACTAACAAAGATATCAAGATACCTTAAAAACATAATATTTAAGCTCAAAGACTTGTACTAACCCAAAAAAAAAATTAAAACATAAATAATTAACAAATTAACATAGTTCTAATCTAAACACATAATAAATGATTGAATTAACTATTAAATACATATCAAATTAAGCCCTAAAACACGATGCAATTTACTCTTATCAGTTATTCTATCCTTGCTTTGTCTTTTCTATATCTTGTTAATTCAATTATGCTTGAGAATAAAGTTCAACAAAACAAACCAAGAATAATCCCTAGAATGGATTTAGAAATCTATAATCATGTTTAACATCATAATAATCCAAATAAACATCCAAGAAAATGAAATAAATAAAGGGTAAAGAAAGAAAAACAAGTTTGTATCTTGATATGAAAATATAGAATTTCTGGAACTTCTCTTGACATCTCCTTTTTTTATCTTATTTAATATAGTGGCTACAGACTTTTTTGGTGTTTTTTCCTTAAATATTTCTTAAGGCTTCTTGGTTGTTTCTAAGGGTTTTCCCACTTAATTTGGTTCCAAAAATAGCCCCCAAACATTAAAAATACAAAAAAATCTCTAATTGGAAAAGCCGAAATTTGTTAGAATTTGCTATCTACCACTCCCGTCATTATCATGGGGGTTCCATGATTGTGGCCTGCTTCCATGCTTCTAGTTCTTCTATTTTGTTTAATTTCCTCTTTCCATTCACTCATAAACACATCAAACACACCTTGAAACATAAAATTAAAACCAACTTCTTTCTCTAAACCACTCAAACAATTAAAACACATAAAAACACTAACAATAACACAATTCTAAGTACCAAATGCGTGATTATCATCCAAAAAACACTTCAAACTCATAGAAAACATACTATAATTTACACCTATCAATATCTTCATACTTAAACCTTTGCTTGTCCCCAACCAGCACTAAAACCAAAAACAAACAAAACACAAAAACACATAATCAAGTAACAATGCAATAATGGTACCATGGCACCAATTTTATGGAATTAACTTAACCTTAAACATCAAACATCTTTTTATATTTTTTAACAGTCTCCTAGTCTTTTGACAAAAAGGAAAAAAAATTCATGAATGTTGTTCGATTACTCAACTAAGTTGTGTTTTTTATTTTGCTTGCTTGAAGTGTCATTTTTGTCTTTTAACTTGAAGACAAACATTTTGTCATGAATGTACATAGTTAATCAGCTATATCATAACTCTCAATTGGTTACTAGCTCTATTCTTAAGCCAACTTTATGAAAAAGGGCCAACATAACAGGAATTTTATTTAACACTTTTTTTCATTTAATTTCTTAGCCTACCTTATTTCTTCTTAGTTAATCACTCTTATAAAGGGTACTAATGATGCTACCAATTTAATTGATAGTAATTATAAATGTATCCAAACAAGTGTCAAAAACTAAGAAATTTAACAAATAAGTATTAATATAAGATATTAGAACTTATTTAGGCCGAATTAGTATTTAATTAGAATTAGTAGTAATTTTGATTAAAGTTTAACAAAATTAGAATTATATTTTAATGAAATTACTAGGAGGTCCAAATCCTATTATAAATAGTCATAAGATCTAAAGGAATTAGAAGTTTTTGCTTGCCCTGACTTACACCACTTCTAGACATGTGGATACTATTAAAGTTTGAACATATGTATGGATAAGGTGGTTATGATGAACTAGTTTCAAATATGGTTCGAGGGAAGCTATAAGAAAAAGGAATAATATACTAAATTAGGTGCAATTTCTGTATTTTTTACTTTGTTCATGCATCAATTATATTGTATAATCACAAATGATCTTGGAATTTAGAAAATTAAATCAAAAGCTTTTTCTCTTATTCCATTTCTCGAGAAATTAGATCATGCCTTGAGTTCCCAATAGTGGCACAAGAGCCATCATTAATTATATAATTTGATTTTATTGATCATTAAGTTTGAAATCGAGTGAACAAATGCCACAAACCCTACAAATTAGATTTAGATATAAATATTCTTTAAAAATGATAATTCAAAGAATTCTGGCCGTCCAAAGTCTTTAGAAGTTTATTAAGATTAATTTGAACTTGTTTAATAAATATGGATATCTTTTTAGCATCCTTTCTACCATGATAGCCATTAAAGACACTTTCAAGAGTTACAAGCCCTAATCTTATAGAAATAAGTTAGATTTGATTTGTCTTTGTGTAGAAAATTAGCTATGTCACTATTCATCAAACCATTAACCATGCTTAGAAAAAAAAGGTCCAAATTTAGTTTATCATACCCATAACACATTCTAAGCTTCATATGCTATAAAAATCCTAAAACTAATAAAGTGCTTTGTATTGATGTAGAGATGTTGGTTAAAAAGTAGAAATTATAGTACATTTTATACCATTATTTTATATTATTTATGCAATACACTTAGGTTAAATTATTGCATTTTCTTATTGATTATTTAAGTCTTTTAATTTTATATTTTATATCTAAAAAGGGTTTTAATTGTGTTAAATACTTTTTTGTAATCTTGGTGGACTTAGAGGAAGAAAATCTAGCCAAAAAATGAAATAAACAACCAAAATTCTAGTAGTTAGGAGAGTCCAAAACAAAACCAAAAGAACAAGCTTAAAACACATTTGGGAGGAGATAAAACGCATAGCAAAAGACCAAAAGACAGCTAAGGAGAAAACTAAATAAGATCAAAATGACAACAGATCAAGAAGAAAAGAGGGGGAAGATTAAAACAACCAACACGTCGACAATAAATGGGAAGAAGGAAGCAACAAACGCAACAACCTAGCTATATTTATTGTTCTTATACTTAATTTGAATCAAGATATTTTTTTAAGTTGCGAAAAGGGAGTTGACACCTCAATAGACTTATAAATATTTGGCATTAAAGAGAGATTTTAATTGTGAGTTAATTATCCTTAGGATTGTTTCAACTCTAATTGAGTAATTAGGAGTAGTTTTGAGAGATCAATAATTGCAACTTAACTATTATCCATATCAATTAGGATTACTTGATTAGACCTTGAGAGAGGATAATAAAAACCTTTGGATATCTAGCATTAAGCACAGTTGAATTCATAAGGTAAAGGAAAGACAAAACAAGGATAAAATAATCCCTAAATTTACATTATTAAGTAACTTCATTTTCATTGTTATCTTTTACTCATTTAGTTATGAACCTTTGTTAGTTTACTTTAATTTTTAGTTAATATCTTTTATTACCTGAGATGAAGTGTAGTTCAAATTCTTATGTTACTATATTCAATCTTTGTGGGTTCGATATCAGTTGTACCATAACATAAGACACATATACTTATAGCATGAAACAAGAAAACATATATTGAATGGTTTCCATTTTATGTATGTCTATGGACATTCCCTTCCCAAATATTGAATGCCATAGATAATCCAGTTGCTTCACTGTAAACATATATTTACTCCCTTTGATGAACAGTTATTGTTGTTGTTGTTGTTGTAGTACACCAAGGATCCTACAAAAGTGCTCTAAATGTTGCTAGAAACTGCTACTGGAAATTAAAAGGTCATCAAAGAAAGCCAACAAGAATTTATGTAAATAAGAATTGACAAAATCATTAATAAGGCTTTAAAAAATGGAGGAAGTATTCATAAGTCTGAACGACATCTTTAGAAATTCGAAATCCCTTTCATTTGTTTGGAACACCATCTTCGGTATGTCTTCCTTTCTCATTCTGATCTGCATCTTAAACTCCATTAGGAATGAAAGAGGGAACATGAATAGTATTTGTTTACTGGAGCTTTCCATCAATTTATTGAGGCCCTTCCTTGAAATCTCCCTAGTTTTTTCTTTGGGGTTACTAACCAATTTCATCTTCTTATCCTACCATTGGAATTCCATAGTGTGTGTCTTAAACTTGCATAAGAAATCGTTAAGGGTTACAAGCCATTGAACCCCTAGAGCCTTTCACAACCTCCTAGCTTAAAGATCAACGTACCTGTGGGTACAACTACAACTCTTACATTTTCCACATAAAATTTTTTCAGGCTTCTCCTTAACCTAATTTTAAACCACCTCCTACTTTAATTCTTAATGGAGATATCTTCAGGACCTTCACACCCCCTTTTCAGATCACCTTTTCATACACAAAGTTGTGGGTACTTCCACTGTGTATAAGGATGTGCAAAGGCTTCATTTAGTGACTACCCCTAATTCTTAAATGGTTATACTGATCCTTAATCCATAAATTGCTTCGAATGAGACGTTGGGTGGATAGGTATTCTTCCATCCTGCTCATCACTTATTGGTTCCCCTTCGGCTGCTTCCTCATCTTCTACCATGTGTAAAGAGCTTTTTGAGTGGGGGAAAAATATTTAAAGTTTTTTTAAAATGTAGGGAATCTCATCTCCTTTGGGCTTCCAGTAGATTCTTCATGACTTCTTCCAGGTAACGTACCTATGTTCCTCTCGTGTTTTCTGCCATCGATCATTGCCAAGGGGTCGTTCACTCTGATACTTGACATGTTGCAGTATATTTAACTCATACAATTTTTACAAGATGTACTTGGAATTTTCAGTGTGTAACGTATTTTAGAGAGAAAGAAGCAGATGAATAAGAGGACAATATCTCAGAAAATTCATTGCCTAATAGAGTTGTTACGACGGCTATAACTGTTATTGATACGAAGCGTATCTTCCTTACTTACAATATTGGAGCTTCGATGTCGTTTATGTTTTCTTCTTCATTTCCTAGGTTTGATTAATTGTTCATAACAAAATATTGAAAGCAAACCTTAGAATGGCAAACTAACGATCTGTTTCAATTCAAAGCATTTGTTGGAGGTATATCTCAGGACGGCAAAGCACAGTTCTCTTGATATTGGCTAGAAATCTTTTGGCACAACTTCGCCTCCTATAGCTCTCCATAGTTCAAGATATACAAAAAGTTCTAAGTATGAGCTTAGCAACATGAACCTCAAAATTGATAGTTTTAAGTAGGTAATTGACAATGAAATAAAGCATCTTGCATCAGGAATGAGTATTCTTTCTAAAATGGAATTCAGTTTCAGGAGATCAACCTAAACTTCATTTAAGAAATTATCCATCATAACTTTTTGAACTATAACTGCTTTTTACAAAAATGTTTTAAACAAGAAAAGGCATAAAGTAGCCATGAAATTAATGTGACTAGAATGTCAGCTTGGTATCTAATTTTCCTTAACTTACAGTACACGTGATTCATGTACAACCCTTTTGATACGGTGACAGCCAAAAAGAAATTTCCTTTTTCTTGAGAGATTTATGTTCTTAGCAATCTTATAATATTTCCCTCATCATATATGAAACTTCAAAGCCTACTAAAACTTAATTAAGGTCTTGTGCTCACTGTTCAGGTTTTTCATCATATTTTTTTAACAAAATATTAATGATCTACAAAACAATAGGAAGCCAGGTGAAGTTTATTTCTTTATTTCTTTAATCCTACTTGACTTGATAAAGTTTAAAAATAATGAAATTGTGGTTGTAAAGTTTTGTAGTAGGTAAATTAGCCAAAAAAAGTAAGTAAAGAAAGAAAGCAGGAATAATCGGTATATATATATAATAGATACAACAACCGTCTCTAAGTACCTTACTAAAACAAGTTAATCCATAGCTATCTTCTCACAGTTTATCAACCTCTTATATTGAAGCAAAAAGTATTCTATGTATCAGACATAGCGTCATTTGATCTTGCCTAATGGGTTGTCTAAGGAGTTATACAATCGGTCTATATATCTGTATGAATATATACATATATGCATAGATCACTACAACATACAGGTTCTTTCATAACGAAAATAAATATTGCTAAAAAAAAGAAATCGTCATAAATATTAATTTGCGACGATTTCATGTCATCACCCAAATCGTCACCGAATCCCTATAGCAAAACAAACTAAGAGTCTGCATCTGAGTCCCTACTACTAACATATGTAGAACCTAGCATTTGTTTAACCAATTTTTAAAGTTTGCTGACTTCTTTTAGCCCACGATTTAACTTGTCTTCTGTACATTGTAATTTTGTCTTCAATGCCTGGTTCTTCTCTTGAAGCGCTGTCATATATGTTGGTCGTGATGAAGAGGCACCAACAAGCTTAGGATCATATCTAAGACCTTTGATATAGCCCGATCATGTACCAAGGACATTGTTGCAAATGTCATCGACATTGGGCTGATTTCCCTTATTCAATGATGTCTACAACAACTCCTGCATCTTTTCCTACAATGTTAAGTAGAAAATCTAGTTAACTAAAAAATTATTAGTTAATATTACATAGAAAAATAAATTGTAATATTAATTTATTTGTACTTACATAATTACTTTGTGCCTCTTCAAACATCCAGCCTTGACCTTCCTTGTAATGTGTGTGCTTGTACAGTGTGATCCTATCACACTCTTGCCCTTGGAGTTCTGTTTGACTCTATAACATGAATTTAAAAAATTATAACCAATTAGAATTTATTGTATTAAAAATAGAATAATAAATTGAAAACGTTACACTTACTAATTCTTTTCAGACAACGACAAATGATTTGGAGCTGGTGTTATGAGGAGTCTTCATTAAGGCTCTATTGGTCTTGGCTTTAGAACACTTTTCCTAAATTAAGATAAGTAGTTATGATATCTATAAATATAATTAATCGAAGGAAATATGAAGAGTACAAAAACAAACCTGAACCTTCGCTGAAGCCCAATAATCACACAATTTATTCCAATTTTCTTCAGTCTCCCATTCCGACACATGTCTCTTACCTCTTCATTGGAAGGAAAAGGCTGATAATATTTATGAATTTGATATTCGTGATCCTTCACCCTTTGTTTCAACAGTGAACTAACAATGTTTTAAATCTCAGGAGTGTCGATATTAACGATATTGAGCTTCATCTGTAAAAACACATATAAGATAATATTTTAATTTAATTAAGTAAAATGGCAATACTTATATTGAAATGAATAGAAATATTACCAAAACTTTATCCAAAGCATTTTGTAGCAAGTTGTCTTCCTTCAACTACCTAACATGCTGAAAGCAAGACAACTCATTTCGAACAACGACTCCCAACTCACCGGGCAACTTTGCAACTTGGATCTTATTCATTAGGTGCCCTTACATCGGGTCAATCGTCACTGACAACTTGGAATTCATTGTAACATTCATTCGTTGCAACTCAACTCCTTTTGTCTTACCTCTACCTTGTTTTCTTAAGTCAACATTAGAACTTGAAAAAAATACATAATGATAAAAACACACTAAACATATAATCAGAGCATAAATGTAAATATGTTTGGTTATAAAAAACATACCTGAAGATCCCTCATGACTACTAGAGTATGTTGGTAAAGGTTATTGTTGCTGACTTCCCTCATCTATTGATGGAATTACTGGTTGTTCTGTAAGAGAAACTTCATCTGCCGTGACCACCCTCTTTCCTTTATTTCGCACATGTCCCATTATAATGAACCTGCATAGCGTATCATTGTAATTGCAAAAGAAAATTAACATTTTTGTGAAACATTAAAACTATGCTTAATTAACATAACTGAAACATCAACAACATAAAAAAATTATCTTATTAACATTTGAAACAATATAAACAATGAAACTTAACATTCAATCATCATGATCAAGATGAAGAAAATCATCATCATTAAGTATATTATCGGGAGTTTCTTTGTCACTAATATATTCTAGCAAAGTATCGTCATTGTCATTGAAGTCATCCTGAGTATAGTCTTCATCTGTTTGTAAGATACAATAAGGTTGGACTTCATAATGTTGAACTATGTTGGGCTCGACATCTCTCCTATGGAATGATGATATATCTGCATCTTCTACTAAAATACTTTCCTTGTTGATCTCCAATCCAATATCTTGATAGACTTCATCAACATTTTCATCCAATTCACCAATATCCCTTTCACAAAAATCAAAGACATTTCTTTGTTGAAACTTTTGAACAACCTTCCAATTGCGACCCAACACAGTATCGTTGACGTAGAAAACTTATTTGTGTTGAGTTGCAAGGACAAAAGGATCGTTATCATACCATGTCTTACTAACATTTATACTAGTAATATGCCCATTCACTCTCATGTCAGTTAGATAAAACCATTTGCATTTAAGTAGAATAACCTTCTTATCCTTGATGTAGTGCAACTCTATAATTTCAGATATGACACCGT
>JAOQML010000001.1:22181247-22203763 GCA_027568935.1 Erythroxylum urbanii
GAAAAAGATGATGGAAGTGCATATGAAATATTTCATGTTCATGAAAGACATGTTTTGAAAATGTGTCATTTGGGCAATGTGTTTACAAGTTATGAAATGCATGTTATGAGGGTTTGGTTTGGTCCCTTAAGTATGTCAAGTGCACTTTGACAAAAGGCTTCTCTCGCCTGCCCGCTAGTAGCATGAAGCTCCTTCACGGACCCCAATAAGTTCCGGCTATACAAAACCTTTTTGTGGGAATGCAATAGTACGTTCTGTTCACGGCTACACAGGACCCTTATAGGAAATGTATAGTACATTCTATTTTTGACCTACCCAAACCATTCTGATGTGTTATGTGTTCATGATATGTTGACAAGATTGATGCATACATGATTTGTTTTATTATGAATTTGGTCGAAAATTTAAGAACCATGTGTTTTATGATTCAATAAGAATTTTTGTGACAATGAACGTTTTAAATGGTTTTGCTTGTTATTTGTTATTAACTTGTTACCTACGAACTTTTAAGCTCACCCCTTTTCCATTCCATCTTCAGGTGAAGAAAATGAGATCGAGTGAAAGAGAATCGAGGCATCACTCCAAAATTTGCTTCTTTTGTGTTTTAAGCTAGATTTGTAACCACAAGGTGTTAGTTGCATTTTGAGCAAATTACTGTTCATATATCTTTTTGTATTTTGGACATTTTGAGATATTGATGTATTATGGCAAAAAATGCCCACTAAAGCTTTGTAAAAACTCTTATATTTTGATGTTAATGAAGTATGTTTGTGTTTTGCCAATGATATGTCAAATTTTTCCATTGCATTTTTCAAGTTTTCCATTAGGGTGAGAATTTGTGTTCTAGATTCGAGGGAAATCCTACATTGATCTAGGCTGAATTGGATGAAGTTGCCTTCTTGAAAATTGTAGATTATTTTTCTAGCTTTCCAATGATATATATTATGAAATTTTTGGACATTGGAGTTGAGAGATAGGATTATTAAAAGTTTGGAATGTTGCACAGGATGGACTTTAGGGACAGCTACAGTATTTTGAAATTTTGACCCATTTAGAGGTAAATTTTGTTTTTGAGGTCTTCATGGAAGTTGTAGATCTAGAAGCATTCTTTAAAATATCTTTGAATGACATTAATCTGATACTTTTAATGAAAGTTATGCCCTTTTTACCAAGAAAGGTCAGAGGAAGAAAAGAGAGAAGAGGAAAGTCGCGTTGCAGGCATGCGCGCCAGGTTGCCATCGTGCATACGCGATCATCCTTTCCCCTAACCTAAACATGTTTCACTCTTTTGACCATAACTTTGTCATCTGACCTCCAAATGACCTGATTTTTAAAGCATTGGATTCCTAACACATTCCTCTATCTCTAAAATTTTTTTTAGCTTTTGGTATTAATTTGAAAAATATTGATTGAATCAAATTTAGGGGGTCGATTGGAAGAGTGTGAGTTGGATATTTTTACTAAACATGCTTCAGTTTCTTGATGATATCTTAATCCGTAGAGTTCCAAATGAGATGATTATTGTTTCTAGAGACATAGAACTACATATTATCTGAAGGAATCAAATTTTAATTCAGTCCCTAAGACTTTCAATTTCTATAGTGAAGTTGGGTATAGTGTACTGTTTCAGTGCAAAAATAGTCCGAAAATTTTTGGGCTATAACTTTCAGATTTTTGAACCAAATTAAATGATTTTGGTGTCATTAGAGACTTAAGACAATGGGGAACAAATGTTTTAAAGAGGTCCAACTGAAATTCCAATTTGAGTTATCCCAAAATCTGTTCGGAAATAGGAAAAACGAGTTCTTTTTGATGATTAACTAGTGTGGGCGCGCCACCCTTATGGGATGCGCATCCAGATGTCACTTAAGACATCAGGCACATGATTCGCAAAGGGGGGGTCTCAACAAATGGGATCACTCAGTTTCTTAACTGTTTGTTCTAATAGCCAGTTATCTTAACTGGTTTCTCAACATAACTCAGATTACTTGCAATTACAACTTCTTGACCCCATAACATATGAGTCGGATTAGACCAATATCTTCTAAGCATTCTAACATGAAACACATTGTGAATCTGAGCAATTTTAGTAGGAAAGGCTAACTTGTAAGCCAACGGTCCAACTCTCTCATTAATCTCATATGGACCAATGTATCTAAGGCTTGGTTTACCCTTTTTACCGAACCTCAGCACTCCTCACCAAGACAATACTTTTAGAAACACTTTATCTCCTACTTGATATTCTATATCTCTCTTATACTGATCCATATAACTCTTCTATTTGTCTTGTACCGCTTTAATTCTATCACGAATCAATTTCTTTTTATCAACAGTGTCTTGGATTAATTTTGGGCCTTCAACAATCCTTAAACCTTCTTCATCCCAATACAAAGGCGAACAACACTTTCTATCGTACAATGCCTTATACGATACCATACCGATACTATTATGATAATGATTATTATAAGCAAATTCAATCAAAGCTATATAATGATCCCATGCCTTGAGACTCCAGTTAATAAGCTCTGAGAATATCCCTTAATCGTTCTCTTACTCTGTCCATCTGTCTGAGGATGAAATGTTGTATTCAAGTTTAACTTCGTACCCAAAGCTATCTGTAAACTTCTTCAAAATCTCGATATGTAATCTCACTATCTAATTCATATATCTCCAGCTAACTAATCTAGTGTCATATTCTCCCTCATAGGTAAGAAATGAGCCAGTTTTGTTAATCAGACAACAACAACCTATACAACATCATGTTGTCTCAGAGTCCTCGACAAACCCATAATAAAATCTATAGTGATTCGTTCTCATTTCCTCTCCGGAATAGGTAACAACTATAACTTACAAATTGGAGCCTAATGCTCTGCCTTAATCTATTGGCAAGTCAAACACTTAGCTATATATTTACCCACTTGCTTCTTCATCCTTAGCCACCAGAAATGTTTCAGCGTATTATACAGCTTGGTAGTATTAGGATGCATAACATACGCTACTATATGTGCTGCCTCCAAAATCTCTTTTCTCAAATTATCCACATCTGGTACACGTAGTCTCTGCCTCAACCATAATGTCTTATTTCTCAATTTAAATTCAGAATTCGGGTTCACTCTAAACTTCTTAATAAGCTTCAAATTTTCCAAATCTTGGCTTTGAGCTTTTCTAATTCTTTCATGTACAATCGACCTAAACTTCAATGTAGCTATGAATGTCTCATTCTGCCCCAGATCCAACTCAACATTTAATGCTCTCAAATGCACTAATCATTCTACCCTAGATTTAACTCAACATTTAATGCTCTCAATTGCACTAAGTTAGGGAACCTCAATAACTATACTTGAGCCACACTGCTATTAGATTTTCTACTTAGTGCATCAGCTACAACATTAACTTTACCAGGATGATACTCAATTGTGTAATCATAATCTTTAAACAATTCTATCCACTGCCTTTATCTCATATTCAACTTGTTCTGACTCAACAAATACCTTCAGCTTTTGTGATCAGTGAATACCTGAAAAGTTTCGCCATACAGATAGTGTCTCTAAATTTTCAAAGCAAATACTACTGCAGCAAGCTCTAAATCATGTACCAGATAGTTAAACTAGTGGGACCTTAACTGTCTTGATGCACATACTATCACTCTATCATACTGCATCAACACGCATCCTGACCCTTGATGTGAAGCATCACTATACACCACATACCCTCCAGTTCTAGATGGAATAGATAACACTGGTGTTGTAGTTAACTGATGATTTAGCTCCTTAAAACTTCTTTGACATTCATCATTCCATTTGAATGATATATTGTTCCTCAGAAGCTTTTTCAAAGGAGCTGAGATCAATGAAAACCACTTAACAAACCTTCTTTAATAACCGGCTAATCTATAGAAATTATAGATCTTAGTCACATTTCCCATAGCTTCCTACTTCATCACTGCTTCTACTTTCTTTGGGTTTACCTGTATGCCTTGTCTAGACAAAATATGACCCAAAATTACTACTTGTTCAAACCAAAATTTACACTTACTGAACTTGGCATACAACTATTTCTCTCTCATTATCTGTAGGACTAACCTCTAATACTCAGTATGTTCCTCTCTGCTTTTCGAATACACCAAAATATCATCAATAAACACAATGACAAAGTGATTTAAATAAGGTTGGAATACCTTATTCATCAAAGACATAAAAGTAACTGGGGTAATTTTCAACCCAAACGGCATCACTAAAAACTGAAAATGCCTATATTTGGTTATGAATGCACTTTTAGATACATTAGCTTTTGCTATCTTTAACTGATAGTACCCAGATCTCAAGTCTAACTTAGTGAATAGCTGAGCTCCCTATAATTGATCAAGCAAATCATCTATCCTTGGTAAAGGATACTTGTTCTTTACTGTCACTCGATTCAACTGCCTATAGTCAATACGCAATCTCAGAGTTCCATCCTTCTTCTTTACAAACAAAATCAAAGCTCCCTAAGGTGACATATTGGTCCTGATAAAACCCTTATCGAATAACTCCTGTAACTGTGTCATAAGTTCTTTAAGTTCCATAGGTGGCATCCTATACGAAGGAATTGATATAGGAGCAGTACTTGGAACAAGGTCAATGATAAACTCCACTTTCCTTTCTGGGGGTAAACCTAGTAATTCAGTAGGAAACACATTCTGGAAATCCCTAACAATAGGAATATCTTGAATGGTTTGTTCATTCTAGGTATCAAATATGTGGACCAGAAGCCTTACATCCACCTTGAATCAGTCTCAAAGCACTCATGAATGAAATTAATTTGGCTGGCACTACTTGACTAACTCTTTGAAATACTACTCTCAGCTGGTTAAGTGATTCAAGAATAACTTCCTTAGTATAGCAGTTCATCATAGCTCTATATGCAGTAAGCTAGTCCATACGTAAAATAAGTTTTATTTCCTTTAACTGCAATATTATCAGATCAACTTTCAACTCTACTTGATCAATCCGAATGCTACACCATTTATCCTCCTCTCCAATCACTATAGTACTGCCTACCAGTGTACTTACCTCTAAATCACAATTCAACATTTCTCTCTCATAATGCAGTTTAGACACCAGATGCGGTGTGATAAATAAATGTGTAGATCCTAGATCTGATAATGAAAATGCTTCAAAATTAAAGACATTCAACATACTTGCTACCACATCTAGGGAGTTCTGTGCCTCCTATCAAGTGACGGTATAAATCTTAGCCTGAGACTGTGGCTAATTACTCCACACCTCAGTCCTAACACTAGAACATGTTGATTATGTTTTGCCTCTACCTCTGCCTCTCTGTATTGATCCAGTAGCTCTACTATACTGGACCGTTATCTTAGTCATTATTCCTCCTCTCATTCTAGACTGTGATCCCAAAGTCTCTGGACAATCTCTATTCTGATGCTCAACAGAGCCACAACAAAAATAAGCACCTGATAACCTCCAACATTCACTACCATGTTTTTTGCCACAATGCTCACAACTAGGCATCTATTGTGACTTCCCTCCTAACATTTGTCCTCTACCTCTACCAAGTTTGGACATAACCACCTCTTAGTCTAAACCCTGACTGTCTCGATTTTGTCTAGGATTGAAATGATCTATTCTGGTGTTTATTAAACCATCTGCCAAATTCAGCGTGAGATTCACCCTGTCTCTTCACTCTAAACTCCTGTCTATGCTCTCCCTGACCATCTTTTAACAAATGTTCAATTCTGATTGAGGGCGCTCGTAGTTTCATAAAACTACCTAAATTAGAAATGGCTAGCCTTGTTCTGATTTCCATATTCAACCCAGTCTCAAACTGTCTGCACTTATCTTCCTCTATCGAAATCAAGGCAGTTCATACCCCATCAACTCATTAAATCTTATCCCATACTTTGCTACTGTGACATTGCCCTGCTTCAGATCTAGAAACTCTTTCATCTTTTTATCCAGATAGATCTTGGGCATATAGTTCTTTCTAAAGACCTTTAGAAAATCTTCCCACTTTATACTATAAGCCCTGGTGGCACTGCTTGGAACAGTCTTCTACCACTGATATGCTAGACCTTGCAGAAGTGAGACTGCATGGGTAAATCTTTCATTTGACTCATAGTCCATCTAATCAAATACTCTCTCTATTCTCTCTATCCAACCTTCTGCCTCAACAAGGTCTGTACTTCCATAAAAGTCTACAGTCCATACCTCCTCTCTCTCTTCTTAGAAATTCTTAGAGGCATTTATGCAAACTTAGGTACAAAAGACTTCTTATTGGCTCCTACAGACTCTAATTCATTTAATTCAGCTGACCTTGTAACTTGATCGCCTATGGCAAATGACCTATAACAAAAATAATTGTGATCACTATACGAATTTCTCATTATATATCATGTCCAAATGTTCTTATATGCTTTTATAGATGCTAAACCACGCTATGATGTCAAAAATTGTAACACCCCACTACTATAAAGTATATACTCAAACATTAAGAGGGCATTCAAGAACATACCCTATGAAAATGGCACGTTAGAGCAGTCTTATACACTTATTATAGCATCATACACTTTACAAATATTGAAAGGTAACTTTTGAATTTCATTCATTAAGATAATTTACATTATAGTCATTAAATCAAATATTTACATCAACACAAGCTTCTAAGAGCTTACTTCTCTTCTTATAAAAATTTCTACATGACATGAATAACTATATAAACACAAACTATAGCTCCTCATATGTCAGCTGACCAGAACTTTAAGCCATTTTTTAATACCAAAACGTTCTTCTAGTGCGTCTTAGAAACTAGGTCTCCTCTCTCTACCTGAAAAAGTCATGTTGCAATTTTAATGAGTTTTGCAAATTCAGTGTGTGAACCATCCTCGATGTGCTCACTTATTCAGAACATCAAACATTTCAAATATAAATCAAACGCACAATATTTCTCTTCTTAACAATTCATCATAGATTACACTCATTTCATATAATCTTTTAAGAAGAATTCAATCATAATATCAAATGTACACAAATATGGCATATCACAATATCATCATAATTCAAAAATGTTTTCACAGTCATATATATATATATGCGTATGCAAATGAGACTCCTCTTTCATTGTTAGTTTTGTTGTGACCAAGCGCCTTTCACTATCCCATATCCCTTATAGATATTGGGCTCTTTTCAGATACTGTCTCGTACCTATTGTGGGAGCCAGTGGCTCTATATACACATTGCTGAACTTTATGCTCTTTCAGGCTGGCTACTCTAGTCACAATGCCTTTATCAGATCATGCATATTAATGAGACACATCAAATCATAAAATATGCCATCAATAATATTTATTCACGATGCACAATCAGATTCATATGTTCATCAGACCTAAGTTTGACATTTAACAATTTGTTGAGAATATAGATACCTTTCAGATTCATATGCAATCAAAACACTTCCAATACATTCCTAAATATCAAACTCCTTGGACTATTAATCTCCATAATTGTAACATACAGATCATTAATAGTTCAATAACTCGAAGTTAACTAAAAATAAATCAATCCTAGTGAGAACATCTAGGTTGCTCACAGTATGCTCCAGATTATGCTATTGCTTGGATGGTCCAGCAATGTCTGGATTTAGTCGTTCGCCTTGTGCATCTAAAATCATTCAATGCACAAAATTCTCATTACAAAGTCAATCAATCAAATACATATTCAATCATGCATATATATATATGTTCCATGTTTAACGCATGCTCAATGACTTTCCCAGTTATGCTTCCTTAATCATAATTCATAATCATTTAAACATTGTCACTTGGATATGTCTTGTTTAAAATTAGGTTTACACCTTAATTAACTTGTTTAATCTAAATTCATCAATCAATCATCAAACTAGTTCATTTCAAGCCTAAATGCATCATAGGAAAGTACCTTATCATTATTTATTTCAAACATCACTTAAAAGAGACGTATTCATGTCCAAGCCTTGCCCATGATCGTGGTGGACCTTACCACAGTCGTGACAGAACCTTAAACATCAGGCCATAATTGTGCAAACTCTACTACGATTGTGACAGAAACCAATTTACTAGGCCACGATCGGGCACTAAAGGTCATGATTGTGCCCCGCCTTTCTTCCTTCATTTCGCCACGAATTAACATACTTAGAACCATCATTTACACTTCCATTTTTTTTCTAGAATTCATGTTCATTATGCAATATCATTTAGACCTGAATTATACTCCAATTCTAGTTCAAAATTATTCATTTCATAACGCACAAATTATAGTCTTTCATGCATAAAAAATCAAACTATAACTATCATATATTATCATACATATAGTCCTCATTCTTTATCAATTCAAGAACACTATACTAGCATCTTCCTTTAGCATAACTTCACCTTTATTATACTTCAAATCCATACCTAATTCATCCATGAATCAAACTACATAATCTAGGATTTTTCCACACTAAGAACAAGTATGAAAACTTCTAAGTTTATCCAACACATTTCAGCACATATCATCATCAATATCACATGCAATTCATTTCAATTCAAGCATCATTCTTATACTATTAATCATGCCAATAAGATTAGATTGTTACTTACTTATTATGTTTCCAACACAGCTCAAAACTTCAAGGTAATCAATCCTTCCAAGCAAGCAAATTCAACAAAATTCTAAGGTGAAAACAGATTGATTTTCAGTAGCAAGATGAAGGCCACTTGAAACAGATTTCTCGGCTATGTTGTGAAGGATGTAAATATAGTTTTGGTGTAGAAATTTAACCAGGGTTCAAGCAAAATACAGAGAGAAAAACTTCATGCAAGTTTCGGGGGAGAAGGAGAATGAAGACAACAAAAACTTGACTGTCAAAGCTTGCTTCTTTAACACGCTAGGTGTCATTATTTAATCACAACATTTGTCTTAAGGCATGGAAGACATTTGCCTAATTAAGATGCCGTCATTAATCTGCACATTAAGTTGCCACATGTCACCAATTAATTAGTCCATATATGTCTTAATAATTGATCCACTTATCACTCCATGATTGATCCATTTGTCATTTAATTACTAGTCTATTTGTCACTCATATTACAATGCCAAATGTCACTCAATTATAGGCCTAATAATTCTAATTTTTCATATATCAATTTATCCTATCACTTGGCATTTTTCCTAATCCAAATGTACATATTAAATTTAATAATCTCCCAATTAATCATAATTAATTTCAAATTACCAATTTCAATCCAATCATACTAAAATTCAAGATATAAAAATTCACAATTCACTTCATAGTCATTTTAAAATCTTTCATACCCAGGACATGTCAATTGAGTGCATATGCTATCTTTGTAATATGTACAAATATCAATATTCGTATGTGTATGCTATGCAGATGAAATGCTCTCAATGCTATTTTTCACTTTCAATGTTCTAGGGTTCTAACCCCAGACATGTTTCGAAAACTAAATATTACAATTAGGTTAATCAAAATGAAGAAAATTGTGTAAACAAGATCATTTAAAAATTTGATTCAAGCAAACTCAAATCTCCACATAAAATGTAAATAAGGTATAAAACATATTAAGTGTCTTTTGTTTCTCCTTATAATTTTAACATGTTAAAACATAAATTTTTCTTCCTTTTTAATTACTTTCAAATTTTTTAATAACAAAGAGAATATATAAATTATTGATAAGTAATATATGAGAAGATATAATAACAAGTGCATAATCCCACACCTTTCCTCATTCTTCATACTTATAAGTCAAGTCAAATAATTATATAATCAAATAAATAAAATCCTTCAAGGTATAAAATTAAATATAAGCCTAACAACAAAAAATTGATTAGTGGCTTGTATTATGGGTGACATAATCCAAAGAAAAGTTTAATGTTTAAAATTGTTTACACCTAAGGGATAAAAAGAGGTATGATAAAATTCGAGAAAAATGCTTAACAATGGTTAATCTAAGTGTCTTTATCATCTCAGTGCCTCTAATTTAAAAATTATAGTCTTGGCATGTATAACAAAAGTAAGTTCCAGAATCATCTGTTATTTATGATATTTACATAACGATGAAAATTGAGCATACTATAATAATAAATGTTCATTGGCTTAAAACCTCTCAATTTAAGCTCATTTGTGAAAAATTTTAAACACTTTCAACCAAAGCAAAAATGAAAAAAATCATTCATGCTATAACCTATAAAAATCCATCTAATCGTATTTTTTATTACATTCTACATGCTATAACCTATAAAAATCCATCTAATCCTATTTTTTCTTACATTCTAACTTAATTCCTTAGTCACAACATAAGAATTAACAAATTTATATCTTTATAAAAAACTATTGAATAAGAATTAATATAAGCTTAAGTCAACATTAAATCCATAAAATTACTATACCACTTCCCTACACTTAAAGATGTACATTATCCCCAATGTACATAACAAATCATAGAAAAGAATAAATGTATTGAGAAAAATAAAGTAAATTAATACTTCCCTAACTTATAATTAAGAAGTTTAAATTAAAGGCTTAATTTCTGTCCCTTATCATCCTTGTAAAAATAAAATAAAATAAATAAAACATTAAAAATGGAAGGATAATAAAATGAACATAAATATATTGTATCTATAATCAGAAATTATGGTTTATTATATGCAACGTAAAAAGAATAATAGAAATAAATAGCATCATATGGGTTTAACAGGGCTAATCCCTTTCTAATTATGAACATAAAATAAAATAAGAAAAATACATAAAAATAAAAATAAAAGTGAAAATAAAAACAAATTAATAAAAATGTGTTGTTAAAACATCTCAAGTCTTTGTTGATAGTGATGCCTTTACAATAGCTTGAGCATTCGATTGTTGAGGAGTCAGTAGTGATGATGTGGTGACTTTTTTCAGTGGAGGGGTACCAAAACTTTATTAGCTACCATTGTCCCTTTGAGATGGTGCACTACATTACTAGGATATGACCCATATATTTCTCCAATTAAGTTATCTTCAACTGGACCCAATGTGGAGATTTTTGTGGTCTCCTAGATTTGCTAGTGCTTTCTTAAGATTGGTCTCGATGGTCAAGCTTTCCCATGTGCTACTGTGGTGGATCCTACCTCTATTACTACTCATGCTCCACGGCCTCTTCCTTGGTACTTACTTTCCTTGTCTTTGATTTTACACATTGATATTTTTATCATTACCCCATGAAATGTGAAAATAATAAAAATTGAAAAAAAGTGAATAATATATATCAATTAAACAAATAATAGAAATAATCTCTCATTATCAATTAGTTCTTAATTAATAATAAAATACAAACAATTCTAATAAATGAAAATTTAATTGAATATAGTCACAATTGTAATGACATTAACTCGAAAGCATTTAAATTAATCAAGAAAAATTCCCAATGTATTAGTCGATCCAAAAATTATAATTAAATTATTGTCACACCCAAATTAAATCAAACAAACCCAACGAAATTAAAGTGATTTTCCTCAATACAATTTGAAACATTACAGTTTAGGTAGTTTATGTTAAACATATTAGGGTTAACTTTTATTAGACACGGGCATGTTGGGCTACAACATAGGCATGTTACGCATTTACATGAATGTGTGATCCAAACGTGCTATGACAGTTTCTAATATAGGATGGAACACAGATGTATCTCTAGGATATGTTAAACTAAAAAATAAGATGAAAAATTACATGGGCATGTTAAGACTTACCACAACTATATTGAAACAAAATTTTAAAAAGAATATATACAGCTACTAACACTGGCATTTTGATGCGACGAGCATGTTTCTATAATTTCTGAAAAATAAGGATAAAAAATTCAACAAGGGCGTGTTTATAACCGTTAATCTTTCTATTTCTTCAAACTTTCATAAATCTAGCAATATAGTAGTGTAGAAGGGCATTTAACTTATTAAGACTTATCAACAACAGTGTCATCATTCACCAAGACGAGCATATTGATGCCTGTATATCTTTCTATAACTTTTTGGGACATCTTTTTTAGGGTAGAATATGGCTATGTATCTACTCAATATAGACGTGTTAGACTACATGGCCATCAACACTAGCATGTTGACAAGTGTATAACTTTCTATAACTTTGTAACTTAGCCAATTTTCTACCTACTTCTAAATATTTAAATCCCCATATATTCCAAAGCTTAGAAGAGGAAGATAACACCCATAAAACCATAAAGCAATTACAAATCTAATATTAGACCATAAAATTTAACATAGATATAAAAGAAATTACAAAAAATAAAACCTATAAATTTAGAATAAATTTATGTAAAATAAAATACCAAATTAAAAAGAATGGGTTACCTCCTAAGAAACACTTATTTAACTTCATTAGTTTGAATTTCTCGCTTTAGGTTACTCTTTTATTATTACATAGACCGAACTCCTTGCTTTTAATGTCAAACTCCTGTCGAAAGTAATACTTCAATCGCAAGCCATTATCTTAAACATACCTTTTTCTAGATAGGCTGACTTTATAGTGCCATATGGAAAAACTCTCTTGATTATAAAAGGTCTAGACCATCTAGATTTTAACATGTCTAAGTCGAGAGTTGTATAAGAGAACTTGATCTCCCTTCTTAAATTTCTTGGTTTATTTAATTCTCCCATCATAATGCCTTTTGGATTGTTTCTTATAAAGCTTTGAATTTTCATAAGCCATCATACCCCATTCCTCTAGCTTATTATCTTGGAGCCTCCTTTTCTCTCCTGTAAGATTGATATTGAAATTAAAGAACTTAATTTCCCAATATGCTTTATGTACGTTCAATAAACAAATGACACGCCTTGACATACACTAACTTATATGATGTAGTGCCTATTGGTGTCTTAAATGTCATTTTATAGGCTTAAAGAGTATCATATAATTTATTAGACCAATCTTTCTTATGATCTTCTATCATCTTTTATTGTAATTTTAGTTCCTTATTAGTTACTTTTACTTGGCCATTAGTTTGAAGATGATAAGGGTTACAGCCCTATATGTAATTCTATAGTTACTAAGACCCTCTTCAAATTAGATGTCAGAAAAATGAGTGCCCTTATCATTAATAATTGCTCTTAATGTGCCAAATTAAGAAAATATTCTCTTAAGAACTTTAATTCTATCATATCGTCATTTTTAGGTAAGTTGTAACCCATTTAGAAACATAATTTATACCTACTAGGATGTATTTGCTTCTATACAAAACTAAAAATAGATTCATAAAATTGATGGCCTAAATATTGAACATTTCATGAACCAAAATAAAATTTGGGTGAATTTCATATTAATAAGAAAATTTAACTATTCACTGCACTTATCACAAAGTTGAATGTACCTTTGGTCATCTCTAAATAATGTAGGCTAATAGAATCTTGATTTATGAACCTTTTCAACCATTCTATTTGCATGGTAAAAGCCTCTAACTAAACCTGCATAGTAGTTACTTAAAATCTCCTACCTCTCCATCTCAGAAACACATCTTTGAATTATTTGTTATACAAAATTCTTAAACAAAAAGGGATTTTCCTAAGGGTAACTTTTAAAGTCAGAGAAGAATTTCTTCTTTTATTAATGAGAAATCTCCTTAGAAAGAATCCTAGCAGCAATATAATTAACAATATTGATAAACTATGGAAGTTCAGGTTCACTAACCTCATTGAGACTGTATAAGCACTCTTTAGCAAATGCGTCATGAATACTATTTTCCTTAAGCCTCTACAATAACAAAATTCAATCTAATTAATCTTAGCTTTAAATCTATTTAATTTAAAAAATATTTTAGTGTAGAGTAATCAGTGTGGGTAATAAGGTTAGACAATATATGATAGGATCTAAATTTATAAGGCATAAAAACCAATTATAGTAGCTCCTCTTCTGTAGTTATATAGTTTTCTTAAGCATCCATCATAGTTATTCTAGCATAGTAGATGGCCTAAAAGTGTTTATCCTTCCTCTGTACAAGAATTACACCTATTATAAAATCACTTGCATCATACATTAGTTTAAAAAAAGAGTCCAATATAGGGTAACCATAATGAATGAATTAGTTAATTTTTTCTTAAGAAGAGTGAACAGGACACTCTTGGGTGAAATTAAAAGGTACATACGTCTCAAGTAACTTAGTTAATGGCCTAGAAATTTTAGAAAAATTCTTAGTGAACCTTCTGTAGAAACCTAGAAGACCAAGGAAGTTCTTAACGACCTTAACTGAAGTAGGTGTCATAGCTTCTTAATAGGTTCCACTTTTGCTTTATTAACATTTATACCTCAGTAAAACATTTTATAGCCTAAAAATAAGCCCTCTTTAACTATAAATGGCTCTTTTTTTTCCCTAGTTTAGCATCATATTGGCTTCCTTACATCATTTGAACACTTTTTCTAAATTTGGAGGAATAAATCAAAAGAATCTCTAAAACATATAAAAATTATCCATAAATGCCTGGATAATATCCTCATCTAGTTCATCAAAGATCGCCATTATACACCTCTAAAATGTAGCTGGTGCATTGCATAATCCAAAGGGCATCCTCTGGTAAGTGAACATAGCATTTCGATAAGTGAATGCCAATTTTCCCCTGGTCCTCTAGACTATAAGAATCTAAAAATAGCCCAATAAGCCATCTAATAAAAAATAATACACAAGGCCATCTAACCGTTCCATCATTTTTTCAATGAACAGAAAAGGAAAATGATCCGTTTGAGTAGTATCATTTAACTTTTTGTATTCTATTCATAGTCTCTACCCAATAATGGTCCTTATAGGAATCAATTTATTCCTCTTATTAGGCTCCATAACCATCCCTACATACTTCTATATAATTTGTATAAGGCTGCCCAAAGAACTATAAAAAATAAGGTAAATTACTCCTTCATTAATATGCTTAATTACCTCTTCCTTCACAACTTCCTTTATGTTTGGATTTAGCCTATGTTGAGGTTACATAACCTTTCCAAAATTATCTTGCATAAAACTTTTATGTGTACAGATAAATAATTCTTTTTATATGTGAAATCTTTTATGCTACAGCCTTCTTATTCCCTCTAAATGTCTTTAATAATTTTTCTTTTTAGTCTGTATTTATGTTTAATGTTATGATTACTAGTAACTTTGAATCCTTCTCCAAAATTGAATATTTTAGATGATTAGGCAGTTTCTTCCATTCCAACATAGCTAGATCTTCAATAGAGTGTTTTAACCTCATTTATTTAGTCCTATCAATTTCTTTGAATTCCTTCCTTTGCACTATGAGCTCGTTAACCTCACAATAGGCTACTTGTTCCTCTGTCATACCTCTAGCTCCTTTCCATTTTATAATGTTATTTCTTTTATATGTTCCTTAACACTAAGTTATTTAGTGCAATAATGGGTAATCTCAGTTGACGCAACAAATTGAGTGAAGACTTCCTCAAGATGTTGATAATCTTATTGTTATCAATTATGCTGAAATTCAAATGAGACATGATCATTCCATGCATAATTATAATAACTACTTTGGATTACAAGTATTTCTACATAGGGTATCTTAAAGTTAGTTCTCTACAAAAATTGGACGCCCCTAGACATAGTCTTATGCTTTAAATTCATGATTGGGTTGGTTACTCCCAAAAATGCCACAACAAATCATAGATGTTAGTTGAGCTCACAAAACTGCCATAATTAATGGTATATCATAATCCTCGTGAGAACATTGTCAGCTCCATCCCTCCATTATGTTTAATGGTTATAATAATGAATATCCAAATCCTATAAATAATCCAAAACACAAGATCATGATAGAAGGCTCTAAAGAAAATTAATAAACAATAAAAGAAAAGGGAGGGTAATAAATGGCTAGATTAACATAACTTAAGCTTTCCTAATATCTTAGTCTAAGACGATAACGTTAAGGACTTAGTGAAATCTCATACAATGTATATAAAACTCGACTTATTTAATTATAGACTATTCGAGGCAAGTGCACATATCATTCTATAGTGTAGGGCTTGGAGTTCTAAGTGTCGATCCCAAAGAGACTATAAGTACTAGTAATGACTCTTTTCTATTATCTAACCGATAATTCAGGTGAATGAAAACAAATCAACACAATTAAAGAATCTTATGTAACCAAAGAACGAAAAATAAACTAATAAGATGATGGTAACTTGACTTCAAATCCTCCTTTAGGATTTCTCATGCAATCCTAATTTCATTAACTAATTTACTCTAAAATTCATTACATCGTGGAAATTCCTAAATTATGCTAATATCTTTCTTAAACGTATTAACACCTAATTTCAAGTTAATTAATTAAAATCCCTTTATAATTAAAAACCTTGAAATTGTATTATTCGATTTATAAATTTCACTATTATATTTGACCCTAATCCAGAGTATTTTATGTTATCCTATATCTAGATTTGTGTGTAGCTCCTTTCAATTATGATAGATTTCTTTATACATTGGATTTCTTATTCACAGTTGCTTGAAATCACAAATAAAATAATATTCAAACAATATTAATTCCAGGATAGTAAAGAACACATAATTAAATCTCAGTAAAAGAATATATAACTAAATCTTAATAAAATTAAATAATAAATTAAATTAAATCAAAATCACTACAAGATCCATCTCGAGTTTCATCTAATCGAATATTAAAAGGTATTTAGATCATGACAACTAAAAATAAAACATCAAAACTAAAGAAAATTTGGAAATCTAAGAAAATATGGTTGGACTCCTTGAAATCTACAAAACTTGCACGCTATATTAATGAAAATTCCACTCCAAAGGGGATTCTTCCTCAGCTATTCTATTGTTTTGTTTTATGTATTTTCTACCTATTCCTTTTTCTTACCACTTAAAATGCGTACATTTATAAATTCTAGTCCAAAGAGATACATGGGCATCATCGCATGTGTGTTAATAACCATATAACTCAAAGTTAGCAAGTAAGGGATTTTGGAGCTAACATATGCATAAAAAGTACTATATACTATTAACATGGCTTTCTTATAATTTCACATAGGGATTTTGTTAACCTTAACAGTCGTGTACGACAAGATATCCTCAAAGATCTCCAAACACTCCTATACGGCCATGTACATTATCTTGCACTTTATAAATCAATCAAAAAAGCTTCAAATTGCTTTAAACTTGTCCAAATTTGTTGCTTTTTGCTCTAAATGAATGAATTAGACCTAGAAAAAAAATATGAACAACTTAAGCACTAAAATCAATACTAATACTCAAATAAAAAATCAAAATACACTAAATATGGGACTAAAAATATGAATAAATCATCATTTATTAAAAAGACATATAAGCTGACTAGTGTATATGCAATGATTCCAAAACTGTATTAATATGTTGAACTCTGATTGTAAAAGAAAGTAACATATTGCAACATTTATCAATTCTTTTTAAAATTCTTATAATTAGAAGCATGAAGTCTGAGTATATTGGTAGCAAATAGGTAAAGGAAGTTGTTTTTAGCTTGAATCAAGTTAAGAAGCAAAACTAGTCAAAATTATATGCTACAACAAAGGAGACAAAAATTAGCTTTTCTCTTTATTTATAGTTAAGCTTGAGAGGTTCTTAAAATGCTAATGGCTACTGATAAATGATTCATAGACCTTATTTTTAATCTCATGTTTAGTGTGGTTTTTTGTTTATTTGTTACTTTTTTAAAAAAAATTACACTTGATTTGTTCCTATTATATTTTTTAATTCTTAATTACCTTCACAGGTCTAAAAAAGTGAAAATTAAACAAAATCAAGGAATAAAATTAAAGGATTGAACATGTCTTTAAAGGAAACAAACATGTGGAGGCTCACATGGTCATGTCCTAAATTGTGTAGTGTTTTAGAATCATTGATTTAAGAGATTTTGAAAGAATAGAAGTAAGCATAAGGGACATGATTATGGCCTAGTCATATGGGTGACCTTTCCACTCGAGAAACCTTGATTTTTAAGTTATAGAAGGAAAATAAATAGAAAAAGAGCAGAGGCTAGAGAGAATCTCAAAGAAGGTTTAAAAAAACACAAATTTATGATATAAGATGATAAAAAGAATGAAGAACAATTTAATGTGGATTTCATCATGTTTCTTTTGATTTTCTAGTTTTCATTTAGTTTTGATGTTTTTCTTCAATGACTAGGAACTAAACTGTTTTTGGTACTTGGATCAGATGAAACCCAAAGTAGACCTTATAGTTATGTTTTTTTAATTTAATTAAATATTTATTTTTATTTAGTTTAGATGATCTGTTCTTAATTATTCTTGAAATAATATTGTTAGCACATTGATTCATGTATAATTTCATGCCAATAAGATTGAGAAATTTAATGTATGAACAAATTTAGAGTAATTGAAAGTAGTTGCAAATAAACCTAGAGATAGAATGATATAAATCTTTCATATTAGGATCAAACCTTTTAGAGCAATTCAAAATTTAGTTAAAGCAACCATAGGGTTTTTAACTAGAAAGAGATTTTAGTTAATCAACATATGAATAGATGTTAATAGTCTTCAAAAAGATATTAGTATAATCGAGGATTATCTTTCTTCAATTACACAATTGTGTTGATATATTATAGTTTATTGTTTTAATTTTGAATTTGATTAATTATAAGTACTATATTTGTTAGACTAGATAATATAAAGATAATAAGTTTCAATATTTTTAGTCTTTGTGGGATCTATTCATACTCGTCAATGTTAACTATAGTTAGAATGTGCGTTTATGGTTAAAACTAAAATACATTAATATAGCCATTGACACCTTATAAAGTTTGAATCATCACTTAATGGTAGAAGAAGGTCTCTAGTAACTACTAAACTATATGTTTCCAATCTCTTGCATTTCTTATGATACTTAAATTTTCTTTTTAAGCTAATAGTGCTTTATAAGTCTCAATAGGACTTCAATGTGAAGTGAAGATAAGTAGGGGGATAAGCGTCCCATTACCTTATACCCCTAACCTTTTTTATTTATTTAGTTGGAATCTTATGGAAAAGAATGTTGTTGGATAAAATTTGGAGGTAATATTCAACCTAACTAATGAAAATTATTAGATACTTGAATGCTTTTAGTGTGTGTGATGAAGCTTAAATTTATTGTATCAAAAGCCTTTTAGTGGTCCACCTTTGTTTGGCAACCATAAGAGAGTTATTTCTTCTATAATTTTTAAATAATTCGTGAATAAGGAGTATGGTATCTGAAATGTTCCTTTCTTTAATATAAGCATTTTGGTTAGCTTGTTAGCCTATTTTAGCCTAAAGGCAAAAATTTTAGAGATAACTTTGCATATATTGTTGTAACATGAAATTGTTCTGAAATCCTTAACGTATTAGGAATAGGAAGTGTACGAATAAGGCTTATAAAATTCTTGCTAAATTCCTTCACTATTTGACCCCTTTTTAAGAAGTTTAGTACAACCTTTGCAATAATATTCTTAATTAAATTCCAAGATTTTCGAAAGAAAAGGACATTGAGCCATTTGGATATAGAGATCTATTAGATTTGAGATAAAAGATAAATTTTTTCACATTAGAATTAGTAATAAGAGAGAATGATGCAGTAATATTCTCATCTAAATTTCTATTAAAAATACAAGAGTTAAGCGGAAACCTTAAGGAAGAGGGTTGATCAGTAGTGCCTAATGTTTTAGAGAAATAGTTAAAAGATGTCTTTAAGAGTTCCTATCGAGTAAAAACTAATGAACCATCTTTTACTTGTAAGTAAGAAATTCTATTCACGTTCCTCTTTTCAAGTGATAATTTATGGAAAAATGATGTGTTCTTATCTCTATCCATAATTATTGAACCTTTGATCTTCATTTAAGCAATAAGTATTTGAACTCAATAGCCTTTGAGTATGCAAGCAAAGCTTACTTCTCCTCATCTTGAAGAATTTTCTTTGGTGGGTTAAAATATAAAGATAGTTGAGTTTTGTTAGGCCTTTCTCTAGTATAAATCACTGTATCGTTTAATGTTACTATAATTGGGTTGGATAAGAAATTTAAGTTCCTCATTGATGTTACTAATTTTATGATTACAAACAAATGAAGGAAAGCCATAGATGTTCACACTAAGACCCTTCATAATAGCTTCTTGAAATCGTTCATCACTTTCTGAACGTTTATTAAATCTAAAAGGATAGTGTTTTTTAAACCAAATTCAAGGTTGTATATGGAAATTGGATAGTGAAATCAGAAATAAGGACTTCCAAATACTAACTTATAATAAAGGAATGAAGATAACCAAAGGGAAGTCACCGTTTCCTTATCCAACTTCTTTTTTTGGAACCATTAGTCCTGCCTTTTATTTCACCAAGTAAAGAAACTATCTTCCATTTTAAGATCAGCTCTATGCTAGAAATGTGCTTTACAAGATCATTAAAGAAAATTTTTTATACAAGCATTACCCTCAACCTTAAGAGGATGTGATGTGCTGTTAAAATCTACTATCACCATTCATAAAAGTTTGAATGCTGGCATAAATTTTCTACAATTTACTTTATAGGATATTTCTTTGGAAAGAAAAGTTAGAGGCATAAATAATGGAGACATTATTTATAGTATTGATATTTAAAAGTACCAGTTCCAGATGAATAATTTGATCAGTAATGATATTGTTTTGAACCCTCAACTCTTTCTTAATTATAGATAACTATAATTCTCCTATAGTGATGAGCATTGTGAATAGACATAGTAGTCCATCTTCTATTCAAAAAACTAAGTTATTTAAAGCTCATCTCATTCAACTTGGTCTCCTAAAGACCCATTAAAGTTGGTTTTATTGATTAGATGTAATCTTTTAATAAAATTTGCTTTCTTATGCTATCAAGCCCCATCACATTCCAATATAGAAAGTTCGTTTAGATAGAAGTTTAAAGCTAGAGCTCTTACTTCTTCCATTAGATTTCATCCTAGAAATTAGATTAAATTTAGTTCCAAATTCCAAGATATTAGATGAGTTAAGATTTAAGTTTTCTCTATCAAAAAAGAAGTACTAACATTGATGGGATCTACATTCATAGGAGAAGAGTTTCATGAGTAAAAGATTTTGCAAATATAGCAATTATATATGCAAATTAGAAACAAAGAGAGTGATAGTCACACAGAAAGAAATATTAAATAATAATAAAGGAAAGACTATTATAAAATTTTGTTTTTATTATCGTAAAATATTAAAAATTTAATGAAAATATACAATAATAACAATAACATCTCAGTTAAAGTCTAGCTTATACATAAAGTTTGGAAAGGTCTAGAAGTACACAGCCATTGTTTTTAATAGAAAAATAATACAAATATAAAAAATAAAATAAACATGAAAAATAATAGATAATACTAAATAATAACTTTTAATCAAAATATGTCTTACATTTATTAATATTAATTTTCAAACGCATATATAGTAATTAATATTATGGAAATAAGTTACAAAAATAAATTAAATATTAAATATTAAAATTAAAACTAATATGTATCAATATCAAATTTGTCATTTAACTAATCAAAATAAAAATATGTTATTTCGACCAATTTATATAGATTATTTATAGAATTTCAACATTAACAATATATATAACATATAAATTAAAATATTATATAATTATCTTGTATGAACAATAATAAAGCATAATTAATTGTGCTAAGTAATAAAAATATTTTTCAGCTTTCATGTAAAATATTCCTAAAAAGTTAGAGAAAAGCATATTGGAAATGAATAAGAATGATTAGTTTCTCCTAGCTTCAAATTGCGTTAACAAGATGAACATTTAAAAAGGTCATGAATTAATCAATAAGATACATAATTATAGAATTCATATAGCTTGGTTCCTTATAGAAGTTTTATATTATCAATATAAATTTTGTATTGTAATTATCTTTTGTTGGGTCAAAATAGTTAAATACTATACTAGTATTGTAAGAGAGGACATTTCAAGTGACAAATGTGTATGTGTTGCATAGAAGGCTTTTTTAAAACCAAAAAATTAGTAAGCCTTGCTCTCTATGCTTTGTTAAACTAGAGACATTCATAATATTGATTTAATAATAACAAAACATACTTTACTACTAATATTATTAGAAAAGATCAAAATTTATGATTGAATGCAATCACAAACCTTATTCTATAGCTCATATCAAAGTTAAAACATGATCAATCAAAAGAGGGTCACTCCATAAATTAATAGAAATTCAATATAGTTAATTAAGTATGTTATGGATAAAATATTAATGGTAAACAATATATTTTAGCAATTTGGAAACATTTTAGATGAAAATATAGAAAGAAGTTTAAAGAATCATGAAAATTGAGGACATTCCTATGGATAAAACGTGTTTAGCCTCAAGAATGCAGCTAATTGTGTAACACCCCACTCCTGCTGGACCCGAACCCGATATCGATAGTGATATCCGAATCCATGCCCCGCGAGGGTGGCATGTCACATCACTTAACAATTAAA
>JAOQML010000001.1:22211257-22228813 GCA_027568935.1 Erythroxylum urbanii
ATTTGTTTTAAGTATCACTGGTGGGGAATTCCTCTCCCGTGGGCCACGGGTCCAGATGTCACGTAGGATGTCGGGCCCGTGGACCGGCCCGGGGAGGGGTTCCAGCAGAGTAACTCTGGTCCTATTAATTTCCTTTCTCCTTCTTTATCCCAACATATAGGAGTTCCACATCTTCTTCCATATAGTGCTTTATAAGGAGCTATCTTAATGCTCGAGTGGTACGAATTATTTTAAGCAAATTCGATCAATGGCAAGTGCTCGTCTCAAACACCTTTGAAATCCATCACATATGCCCTGAGCATTCCTTCAAGGGTTCAAATGGTCCTCTTAGATTGACCATTTGTTTGGGGATGGAAAGTAGTGCTAAAATTTAACTTGGTCCACAGAGCTTCTTGCTTGCTTTCCCAAAATCTCGAAGTAAACCGAAGATCTCTGTCAAAAACTATAGAGTCTAGAATCCCATGTAGTCTCACTATCTCATCAATGTACTTCTTTGCTAGCACATGCAAAGAATCAGTTTGTTTAATTGCTAGAAAATGGGTTGACTTCGTCAAACAGTCAACAATAACCCATATGGCATCATGCTTTTTACTGGTCTTGAGCAAACCCATCAGAAAGTCCATGGTTATCCTTTGCCACTTCCACTTAGGAAAAGATAATGGCCTTAACTTACCTGAAGGTGCTTGGTGCTCAGCCTTGACTTATTGACACACTAGACACTTGCTTGCATATTCTACTACATATTTCTTCATGTCTTTCCACCAAAAATGCTCTTTCAAATCTCTGTACATCCTAGTGCTACATGGGTGCATAGCATAAGTCGCATTGTATGTCTCATCGAGTATCTCATCGTTTACCTCCTTGACATTCGGAATACAAAGTCTATTTCCTACAACCATAAATCCATCATCCCTCACTTCCACTTTAGATTGCTTGCCATTCTTGATTTCTTCTTGAAGCTTGTTCAAATCTACATCTTGTTCTTGCAACTCCTTAACTTTCTCTCTGAGTATTGATCTCACTCTAAAATTAGCAATAATGCAATCAGTTCTATTTCAAGCTTATTTTAAGCTTAGCCATCTCTTCCAACAATGGCAGATAAATTGTCTGAACATGTGCTATGGAGGATTTCCTACTCAAGGCATCGCCACTAAATTTGCCTTGCCTGGGTAGTATTCAATCAACAAGTCATAATCCATAAGTAACTCTAACCACCATCTCTGCCTCAAATTCAACTCTTTTTGACTCAATAAATACTTGAGACTTTTATGATATGCTAAAATCCTCGTCTGAACTCCATACAAATAATGTCTCTAAATTTTTAAGGAAAAAATTATTGCTGCTAATTCTAGATCATGGGTTGGGTAATTCAATTCATAAGGCTTTAGCTGCCGTGAGGCATAAGCTATTACCATATTTCCGTTCATCAACACAACACCCAAACCCTTTCTTGAAGCATCACTATAAATTGTACAGCTCTCATCTCCCATAGGCAAGGTCAGAATTAGAGCACTTGTCAATCTGTGCTTAAGCTCCTTAAAGCTCTTCTGACATAAATCACTCTAGATAAACTTCTGATTTTCCTTAATAACTTGGTCATTGAGCAGCTATTATGGAGAATCCTTCAATAAACCTCCTATAATATCCTACCAGACCCAGAAAGCTTCTCACTTCTGCTACTGTTTTTAGTGCATGCCATTTCACGATTGCTTCAATTTTTCTCGGATCGACATGTACCCTATCCTTTGAAATTACGTGTCCAAAGAATATCACCTTGTGAAGCCAAAATTTACATTTGCTGAATTTGGCATAAAGCTCCTTCTCCCTTAGTGTTTGTAACACTATCCTTAGATGTTCCTTATGTTCCTCTTTGCTCTTGGAATAAATCATAATGTAATGTATAAATACTATGGTAAATTCATCCAGATATTCCTTGAAGACCCTATTCATGAGGTCCATGAACACAGCTAGAGCATTGGTCAATCCAAATGGCATGACTAGGAACTCATAATGCCCATAACGTGCCCTAAAGGTTGTCTTGTGTACATCAGATTCCCTAATTCTGAGCTGATGATAGCTTGACCTGAGATCAATCTTAGAAAAGACCTTTGCTCCTTATAGTTGGTAGAACAGATCATCAATTCGTGGCAGAGGATATTTATTCTTAATAGTCGCCTTATTGAGCCTCCAGTAGTCAATGCACATGCGCTATGCTCTATCCTTCTTAACAAATAGAACCGGTGCTCCTCTTGGCAATGAACTTGGCCTTATATACCACTTCTCTAATAGTTCTCTCAACTGTTCCTTAAGCTTCTTTAGCTCAACTGGTGCCATTCTATACAGTGGTATGGAAACAGGTGCAGTACCTAGAATCAGATCAATGACAAATTCAATTCCCTTGCTAGTGGCAAACAAGGTAAGTCTTCTAGAAACACGTCTGGGAATTCCCTCATAATTGGAAAATCTTCTAACATTCCTTCATTCACCTAGGTGTCTACAATATATGCCAAGAAGGCTTCACACCCTTTTCTCATCATCGTATCAGCTAGCAAAGCTGAAATAATTCTTAGTGATGGTGTTTTTCTGTCTCCCTTAAAAGTCACCTTCTCACCCTTGCCAAGATCAAATTCCACCTCTTTGAGGCTACAGTCTAACTTTGCATGGTATTTCTCCAAGGTATCCATTCCAAGTATAACATGTAGGCCCTTTAAATCTAAAGGCATTAAGTCCACTACCACTTTAGCACCATCAATAAAGAGTTCACAATCTCTATATGCTTCACTTATTATCACATTCCTCCCTAAAAGAGTACTAACAATTAATGAAATACCCAATGGCACCAAATTAACACCATGTAATGTCATGCTTGCAGAAACAACAGAATGTATGGAGTCAGAATCAATCAATAAATACACATTTAAATTTAAAAACTAAGTCATACCCTCAACAACTTCAGGTGCGGCTGCAGCTTCATCTCTGGTCATGGCAAACACCCTTGCCTGTGCTTGACCACTTGGCCTTCCTAGAGGAATAACCTTCTTTCCCGCTTTAGAACTTCCTATCTCAATAACTGGCTTAGTTCCTACTGTTTCAGCTCTCTTAGGGACTTACATCCTCTATCCATCTTGCTTTGGTGCTTGGGGACATTCTCTAACCATGTGCCCCTTCTCTCCACATCAAAAATATACTCCAAATAACTTGAGGCACTCTCCTCTATGAAACATCCCATAATGCTCGCATTGGGGGTTCGTATACCTACTCCCTACCATCCTTCTATTACTTCCTACAGTTGAGGCTTACACTGAAGCTACCTTGACTTACTTGTTCTTAATAGAGCCACTACTTCCCACTTCGCTCTGCGTGTGGAAAGTCCTCATACTCCTCTTAAGCATCGGGTACTCATTCCCTTCTTAGAAGACTGTTCCTGGTTCTTCCTCTTCTTGTTTACTTCATACTTTATGTTCTCCAGTTTCTCAATTTCGAGTGCAGCATCTACCAATAGCCGGTAGTCACAAAAGTTATGGATCAATACTTTCCCTTTTATCCCTAAATGAAGTCCTCCTTTAAACTTAAGACACTTATCCTCCTCATTCTCCACAATGTTGGCTACAAACCTTGAAAGCTGGGTGAACTTCAGTTCATATTCACTCACACTCATATCCCTCTGTGTGAGATTTAGGAATTCTCTTGCCTTCTTTTGGATATAGACTTTTGAGAAGTATTTCTTACTAAAGGCTTCCAAAACATTTCTCTATAATAATACCCATGGTATGACCTATGGGACACTAATTCCTACCAATGGAGTGCATTCCCTTGCAGCAAGCTCACTGTATAATCCAATTTCTCCTCATAAGAGCACTTCATCCGTAACAGGACTCTCTTTGTCCTTCTCAACTATACTTCAGCCTCTTCGGGATTTATAGTCCCATTAAAGTCTACAACCCCACACTTGTGAAGCTTATCATACTGTCAACTCCTATCTAATGAAGCTTGCACTAGAACTTGTGGCACTTAGACCATAGTATGCGTGAAAGCTTGAGCAAAGGCTTGAAAAAAATGTGGATCTATGGGGTTTACTTGGGGCATAGGAGGAGGAGGCAATGGCACTTCATGTTGCACACTAGGTGCCTCAGAATCATGAGCAGAGTGTTTCCCTACATCTTGTGGGACATGAGATTCATCCGTACTTCCTTGGTGAGAGTGAGATCGAGTGATAGCTCCTTGAGTTCTCCTTTAAGGTGGCATACTCACTCCTTTAATTTAAAACCATTTAAAATCTTTAGTTCATGTTTCAAGGTTTAAACTCATATGTGTGCATGCCTTCTTAAACCATGCTTCATGTAAAACAATTTCGAATCATGTGAAACAATACAAAAACAATGCATGTTGTTCTTTTAAATCAATGCATGTTCATTTTGGGTTTTAAAACAACCCATTTCGTGCCTAAGATACTCCTAAACCTAGCTGATCTGGTACTACCAAATGTCAGGCCCCATTTTTGGAGTCTAACTCGTGATTCAAATATGAGCGCATCATTCTATAGGGTTCTTTTAATGGAATCTCATTACCCATTATAGGTTCATCTTCATTCTCAAAACATCCCAAAATTTCATATTTGGACACTTGAAATACGATAATCTATTCTTATGTTTATATCCTCAATCATCACCCTAAATATATCACTCATTTTATCTCTTATTTTCACATCAAACTAAGTACATTTCAAGCTTCATTCGAGCCTAAATGTGTCATAGGAAAGCATTGATAAGCCCATAACTTATATATGTACATGATTTGGGACAATAGATATAACTTTCACTATGGATGTCGAATTAAGGTCATTCAAGTACGTTTTTTAAGAGGACTTCGAGTTCCACAATTTCTATAAAGACCTGGAAGAGATTTTTTACTATCTAGAGGGTCAAAATTTCACATTTATATAACTATCCTGAGAATGTCTACTTAGCAGACATATGTCCCTCCAAACAGACATGAACTGAGCTGGAACGCTGGAATTCTCAAGAAGGTCCCCCCAACAGACATTTATGGGTCAATTTCTAGATTTCTAGCTCCTACAAGTTACATATGAACCCTCTTATAGATATCTATCATTTCTAACTTATTTTTCTCATCATTTCCCTTCATTTCCACTTCCATTTTAGCTCAATATCATTTACAACCAAATCATAATCTATGTTTGGTCATCAATCCAAAAGCATAACATTCAAACTTATATACATTCATCATAAATTTCTACACATGATTAACTCCCTTTATCACCTTTATTTTATCTCTAACTTATCATACTAATTCTTCCCATGTCAAGACACCATAGTACTCTTTTTCTATTAGATTAAGTTAGAAATGTGCTACAAAGTGTCCAGCACACACCCTTGTAGCATCACTAACTTGTTAAAAGTATATCTCTTAAATACGATGTCCAAAAGTTACAAACTTTATATCATTAAAAAGCTAAGAGGATAAACTACAACTTCCAATAAGACAACTTTGCCTAAAATAGCCTAGATTAATATAGTTTTTCCCATAAATGTAGAACACAGATTTTACTACTATGAATGCTTGAAAATTCAATGCAAAAACTTAGAAAGTCATGAGAAAAACATAAATATATTTCGTTAATATCAAAAGGAAAGAGTTTTACAAAGCCTTAATGGGCATTTCAAGACCCAAATACATCATTGGTCTCATAATCCAAAAATACATCATATATATGAACGAGTGTTTCTTGAAAGGCGGCTAAAGCCTTGAGTTTTCCTATACTAATTTAAACGCAAAAATTTATAAACTTGGAGTGGTGCCTTGACTCTCTATCACTTGATCTCTTGCTCTTCACTTGGCGATGGGGAAGAATGAGGGGTGAGCTTAAAAGCTTGTGGGTAACAAGTTTATAGTGGAGAAATAAGCAAAACCATTGAAAATATTCATTTCCATAGTAAATTCCATTGAACCCATAAAACACGTATTTCTCAAATTCTCACGCTTGTCAAACAATTCATAAACAACATAAGTCATGTATTCATCAAACTTGTCAACAAATCATAAACAACTTAAGCACTCATAATAGTTTGGGTGGACATACATGAGGGAGTTCTTGCGAAGCTCCGACAAACATAAGGGAGGTCTTGCAAATCTCCAATAAACATGAGGGAGTCCATGATAGAGCTCCATGCCACTAGCAGGCAAGTGGGAGAAGTCTTTAACATGGTTACCGTGCATGCAACATAACATGATGGACCACCACAAACCCACACAAACATGAATCTCATAACTAGTAAACATATTGCACGAAAGGCACCTTTCGAAAACATGATTTCCATAAGCATGATATACTTCAAATACAATTTCCATCATCATTTCATAAATCATCAAAAAGATTTATATACCAAACATGTAGCGATTACTTAATTCATTTAAGAAGCAATAAATACAACATTTATAAAGCAATTGAAATGATTTAACTCTATTGATTTGGAAAATACTCATGGCTCATTAACTCAACTATAAACATGTAACCCACCTGGATTCCTTGCTTAAAAACTTGCTTAAAAATGACCCTTCTCTTGCTCCTCTTGCCTCTCTTGATTCCCTTTAACATTGAAAAAAATCCAATTCAATAGGAATACAAATTGAGAACCCAAAAAGCATAGTCACTAAAAATTGATTCTAGAATACTTAAACCCATTTATTTCCTAAGCTTCATGAACCAAAACCTTTCCAAAGGATTAAAAATGGGCTTACCTTGAATCTTCACCAAACAAAGAGATGTTTGGCTCAAATGGAAGCTCTTCTCTTCCTCTTTCTTTTTCTCTTCTTGAATAACCTTAAAATCACTCTTGGAAATTAAGAAAAGATGAAACCCTAACTTTATCTACTTTCTTTCTCTCTCATAGATGAAACTCTCTCGCCTTTCTTTCTTTTTCATGTTTTTCTCTCCTTGTCTCCCTTCATTCATGTTTTTCTTCCTCTAATGAACAAGACAATATTTTTCCTCATCCAATTCTACCCTTAATGAGTGCTAAATGTCTACTTTACCCTTCCTTTAATGCTTCATGGCTTCTATACTTAAGTGACATGCCATAATTGCCCTCAATTCATTCTTACTGCTTTAATCTAACTAACCAGTGTAATAAAATCCTAATAACACTATAATAAATAATTAAACTCTAATATTTTCTATCATGATCTCATAATTTATTTAAATCATGCTTAACTCAACAACAAAAATTTAGGGGCCAATAATTGTCACGTGCTCCCACTTCCATTCCGAAATGGGTAAAGACTGTAACATAGTTGCTGGCTTCTGATGCTCTGCCTTTATCTATTGATAGGGAAGGCATCCGGTCACAAATTCCTCTATCTCTCTCTTCATCCCTAGCCACCAATAGCTCTCTCTAAGAGTCTGATACATCTTGGTGCTACCAAGATGCATAGTATAAGATGAACTGTGAGCTTCTTCCAAGATAGCTCGCCTGAGATCTTGGCTATCCTGTATACACACTCTGTTTTTGAAGACTAACAATCCATCTTCTTTCAGTCAGATCCCCTCATCCTCTTTGAATGGTAATTTCTCTCGAATGACCTTTAACTCGAAATCTTCGATCTATGATCTCCTGATCTCATCAAATAGTGTTGATCAAACTTCAAACCGTGCTAGCAGTGTTCCTCATCCTCAACCATTGAGAGTCCAACCCCAAGGCTTTACATAGTTATCAATTGAGTCATATAGGGATTTTTCCATATAGTTACTACCGAACAGGACTTACAACTCAATGCACATTTTCCTTTCCAAGGGGATAGTCAATCACTAAGTCATAATCCTTAATTAGTTCCAACCATCTCCTTTGCCTAAGGTTTAGATTCTTCTGTTTGATTAGGTACTTTAGGCTTTGGTGATCAGTGTATACACAACAAGTCTCCCTATAAAGATAGTGTCTCCAAATCTTGAGTGCAAACACCATCGCTATGAGCTCCAAATCATTAGTAGGATAATTTAGTTCGTGGTTCTTTAGCTATCTAGAAGCATATGCAATCACTCTCCTGACCTGCATAAGTACACAGCCAAGTCCCTAGTGACTGGCATCATTGTATACCTCATACCTATCTCCCTAGGTAGGTAAAGCAAGCACTGGCACAAAAGCCAATCGTTTCTTTAATTCTTGAAAACTCGCCTCACATTTATCATCCCACTAAAATTTTATGCCTTTCCAAGTAAGCCTTGATAAAGGGGCTACAAGTATTGAGAAGCTCTCAACAAATCTCAAATAATAACTAGCCAACCCTAGAAAGCTGCGAACTTCAATCACATTTTTGTATTGTCCCCACTCAAGTATAGCTTCCACTTTTTTTTGAGTCCATAAAAATACCTTCTCTTGATACCACAGGCCCAAGGAATCCTATCTCCTTTAACCAAAATTCACATTTTGAAAACTTCGCGTACAATTGTCTTTCGTGAAGTATTTGCAGCACAATCTGGAGATATCTAACGTGCTTCTCCTTATCTTTATAATAAATTAGAAAGTCATCAATGAAAACTTTGACAAACTGATCTAAATAAGGATGGAACATCCTGTTTATAAGATCCATAAATGTTGCAGGTGCATTTGCCAATCCAAATCGCATCATTAAAATTTTATAATGTCCATACTTCGTCCGAAAAGCAGTCTTATGCACATCACTTTCAACAATCTTCAACTGATGATACCCGAACCTTAGATCTATTTTTGAGAATAACGTAGCTCCTTTCAACTGATCAAACAAGTCGTCAATCCTGGGGAGTGGACATTTATTTTAATGATAACCCTGTTTAATTGTCGATAATCGAAACATAAGCGGAGGATCCCATCCTTCTTCTTAACAACCAATACTGGTGCTCCCCATAATGAATGAATTGGTCTAATGAAGCTCTTCTCCAATAACTCTTACAACTAAACCATCAACTCTTTCTCAATTCTACTGGTGCCATACGATAAGGTGGTATAGATATTGATGTTGTCCCTAGGACCAAGTCAATAGTAAAATCAAACTCCCAATTAGGTAGCAATCTAGATAACTCCTACGGAAAGACATCAGGGAACTCGCATACAATAGGAACATCTCTAAGTTTGACCCTATGTGTCGAAGTGTCAATCACATGTGCGAGGTATGCCTGGCTCGGGTCATAAAGGTCTAACCTTGCGATGACTTCGCCTTCTTCTTCCAACCATGCTATCACTATAAAATCAAAGAAAAATATGTTTAATAAAATAGATAGGACTAAGCCTAGGTTATTTATTGTCCCTTACACCTCAAGGAATGTCAACAAGTGCTCTCACCGAGGTCGAAATCATCCAACCGTTAAGGACGTCAACTTAACAATCCAAGACTCAACTTCTCGACCAAAGACTGTCGACACCCAAACTCAACTCCTAAGGCTCATGAATATTTTGAAAATGGTAATAACACTTTTGAAAACATAAAAGCCATGCTCTGATACCAATTTAATAGTCACAACTCGAAACCACATCGAGCATATGACAACCGCCGCATACCTAGGCTAAAGATACTCACGGTATCCTTAACCTAACTATACAAGGCTAACTGGACATCTTTAAAAAACATTTTTGCAGCACAATGACTGTAATTTGAAAATTCCCAAAATGAAAAACACTTGTAAATTAGTTTGAAACGTACTTTTATATTCACATTAAAACTTTACCACAACTTCTGGACTTTGAAGTCCACTCAAGAGCAATCTTAACAACAATATAAAATGTTCATACATAAAGTCATTTACAAACCATAAAAAACATGAGAGTTAATTTACAAAATTCAAAACATATCAACATAATCATAAGCCACTATACAACAAAAGTACAAAACATAAGCTACCCATGTGCAGTAAAGCCCCTAAAATTTCAAAAGACTGCACGATCTACTCAGAGCTTTAATCTCACCAAATTAACCTACATGGTTGGAAATCTGAGGGGGTGAGTACACTATGTAATCAGTGAGCAAGAAAAACATATACCGCAAATAGAACCTGATATACATGAAGACAGTCAAGATAACCTAAGGACGGGTTTTTCACGCATCTAGCATGCACATAACAACCTATAAAGTGAACATATATAACATAGAAACACATAGGCCTAGCCTATGACTTAGACATATATTGGTTAGGAACTACATAGGCATAGCCTATTATTCACTCTTTCAGTGAACATAGGTTCTAATTCTAGTATACAAGAACAGAAAAGCATCACATGTAAAAATCAAGTCTCATTAGGAAGCCAAAATAGTTTTGTGTGTCACCACTAGTTGGCCAAACTAGTGTGCACACCCACCAGATCCTGGTGTTGGCTCGACTTTTATTTATGGTGAGTCCAAACTACGATCGACAATAGCATCGTGACCCTAGGTGATGACCTCATTGGTGACCAAACCTCTAAGTGTGTAATCACCTGCAAGTCCTATAGAATGGTGTCGTTACAAAGACTCAACTTTTATGTACCAGCGTCAAGGGTACGGGGATCACTTAATCTGTTGTGCCTAGCAAACGATTGGTCAATCGTTTCCTCCTCAATCACAAAAAATCATATACAAATATTAAGTATAAAAAAATAAAGTAAGTTATCATGCCTTTATTTATCGGTCCAACTGATAAAATGGAACCTTGTCATAGCTCTAAGCCAAAAGAGAACAAATACATGCAGCATACAAGACTCAGTTATGTATATGTAAGTTTCAAAACATTTTTCATGGAGTGAAAGTCATCTTTTTCACTCCAAGTGCAAAGCATTATTCAAAACAATGTCGTTTATTAAATATATAAGTATACTAGCATCAATTTGAGATTCAATTCTACCATGCATTACCTAGGTTCAAAATTCACATACAAGTCATCATGCCTATCTTGGGATGTCCTAATCCCATTTAATAGATATGTTTCCCCCAACTCATCTCAAAAGAAGGTGTACACTCCTTTGACTTCAACAATCCTTGGTACAAGCTCCTTAATTCATAACTCCCGAGCCTTTATATATATAAATGCAATGTATTTACTACTCAACATATATTAAAATACAATATCACAATTTTAAGTTATAGGATTCGGCCATAAAGCTTCTCACATGGCTACTTTTCTTATTATTCACATAAGCTTTCTTTTGCATTTTCCAAGGCATTTAATGCCTTGATCCAATACTTACACATTTTAAAACATAATTGAGCATATTTTTATCCAAGCACATTAGGCCACTACTGATAGATGCAATTTATATGATGTTTTAGGGTTCAATTTGTTAAGTATTTAATGTTAATTTGAGTTTTTAGTGTGTATTTATGTTTTAATTATGGCAGTTTATGTGTTTAAGTATTTTTATGGGTTACTATGAGTCTTTGAGATTAAATGTTATATTTTTCTGGTAACTTGATGTATTTGTTTATGTTTCAAGGTAAAGAGCAAAGAACGGAGAAGTTTCAAATAGTTTCGGGATAAAAACATGGCCCATGATCATGACAGAAAGAGACGAGTTGATAGGACCTTAGCCACGATTGTGCACTTTGGGCAATGATCATGGCCTGGCAATTGTGAAAGAGAGCTATGTGCCAAGCCACGATCGTGCACAATGGGCCACGATCGTGATAAAAGTGTTAGGTGTTGGCCATAATCGTGGCCTATATCGGGCTAATACAAAAATACTCAAATTTTGTGAGATTTTAACCCTAAATTAACCCTAGGGCTTCCAAGATATAATAAATAAAACATTAAAAGGCAGAAGGAGAGTCTTTTGGAGAGCTTTCACATTAGCCTAAATTCAGAAACCTTAGAGAGCTAGTGAGTGAATTGAGGAAGGAGACGAAGGAAGAGAGATATGAAGACGAAGCTTGATCCTAAATACTTCCCATAACAGGTGGTTTCCTGCAGTCGCTGCCTCCATTGATCCGTTCTGAGCATATTTCCCAATTTATTTCAGTTTTATTGATATATGAAATTGAGATAATTGTGAAAAATAGGTTTTGTTGAATGTCGATTATTATCTAAACAAACCTTCAAGATTTTGATTCTTGAGATTAATAAAGTTTGATCTATTGTGTTTTATTTGAGTTATTTGTGATTTAATATATGTTCTTAATAATTTGTCAATAAACTGAGAGGGTGAGACGAGTGAATATCATCAAACTCGGCTAACGAGAGTTAGGCAATTTGATAAATAAAAATTGAATCAAACCGGTAAAATTGTGTAATAAGAGATCGAGCATAGGTTTTCGGTAGGTTATTAGAAAATTTTAGAATCAATTTAGGTTTTGGGTTAATTGTGAGTCGAGAGATCACAATTCCATAATTTAAATTAGGGATCATTAATTAGGGTTTAAAGATTATAACTCGAAAGAGAGTAATCCACCTTAGGACCGTCTAGACCCAATAATTCGGTAATTGCATAATTGATTAGATTTTCATTAATTTTGGATTAAAACCCCGTTTCTCTTAATTGGTAGTTCCTAGGTTAATTCTTGAATTGGTTGTGTGATTTTCTATTTTGTTATTATTTTCAAAATTTAGTTCTCATATTTGATTGTTGATTGATTAATTTTTTACATTTAATGTTTATTTTAGATTGTTGCAATTTAGTTTCGACCTTAGATTTTAGGACTATATTAAGCCTCCTCATGGGATCAATACCTTAGGTACTACGCGAACGACCCATGCGCTTGCAGTATTAGCGAGGTTAAAATAGTAGAACCTAGCACACTTAAACCTGCGATCAACTAGTCATCAATCTAAGTAATAATTCAAGTTTACTCTAAGTAAACATGAAAGCCTCTTTTCAATGCACACCATCAAAATCCTTCAATCCTAAGCCAAGTTCACTTAGGCATTTTATCAAACACCTAAAGGCATAAACTTGAAAGCCTCCTTCCAATGAACATCATCCTCATTTTTCATCATCAATTCACATTATACATACACAATTAACATCATAAAGTTCATTTAAACCATCAATTTCAAAAGATATTCAAAATTTCACCAACTTTCACCAAAGAGAGGGCATTTCAGTTTCGGCTTAAAGAAGCTTCTTCATGACTCATTTCATTCATCTAAACCATGTCTCATCCATAGTCAAGCATGGAGAATAGCATATCTTAACACCAAACTCAAAATCATAATATAGAGAGAGATGAGACAAAATTTACCTAAACTTTCCTTTGGTGATATCTTCAAATCCTTTCAGAATTTCTCAAGTCTAATGACAGATTTGAGTTCCTTGACCCCAAATTAGCTTAGAACACCTTGGTTTGGGTTGGAGAATCAAAAAAATGGTGAAAATTGGGTTATAGCCGAATTCTTCTTCTTCTCTTCTTCTTTTCTCCTTTCTTCTCCTTTCTTTCAATTAAAACAAAGTGTTTCTAATTTTTAATGGTGAGGCGCATGGCCATAAGATGAAGAAGGGTCTAGAATGTTGACTCTTCTTTCACCAAACATGGTGAAATTACCATTTTGACATTAACGTATGTGAAATTACCATTATACCCTTGAATTTTTTCCTAAATTTCCAATTAAGCCCAAGATTTGAGAATGACCAAAACTTTTATTTTTATTATGGTCCTCAGACTTTTGAAAATTATGATTAAGCTCCTTAGCCTTATAAAATTACATATTGGTCCTGTAAGAATTGAAAGATTACATTTAAGTCCTTTAACTTTTAACAAGTTGTAAATAAGCCCTTATGTACATCAACTTTTCCAATTAAGCTTTCTTAGTGTCTAATAAGTCTAAAAATGATGTCTTATCATCTCTAAGATATTATAACACATTTAAATTGGCCACCATGGCCATATCCACCCAATGGACTTAGTTTTACACACTTAGAAGCTTATATGTCAGAAATCTCCAAGATTTTACATACCGATGAACTCTAAGTTCATATAAGCGTATATAGCATTATGTATCACTGACATAAATACTGAAAGGATTCAAATACATTTTTGAACTCATATACAACCGTTTATATGTTAATATACAGTGGTATCTCTAAGTACAGACCAATTAAAAAAGGGTTCAAAGAGTCCGGCGTTACATCTTTGCTGGAGTTCCCTTGCCTCGTAGTGTCGCTAGTACTCATTTGGTTTTGTTGCCCAAAAAGGAGTGTCCTTCAAGCTTTGCAGACTATTGCCCAATCAGTCTATGCAATTTTCTAAACAAGGTTTTTACATGTTTCGTCTATGCACACCTAAAGCCTCTATTGCTAAGGCTTATATTGGAGGAGTAATTTACGTTTGTTCAAGGGAGGGATGCTTCTGATAATGTTCTTTTGGTGCAAGAATTTATGTAGCACTTGGATAAAAAAATCTAGGGCCATAATATGCTGTACAAGATAGATATGATGAAGACTTTTGAAAGAGCCAGTTGGTAATTTTTACAGCTTTTATTGCCTCGATTTGGCTTTCACACGAGTCTTATGGAGCTAATTAGAAATAACTTGCAAAGTGCTTGGTTTTCAATTCTTGTAAATGGACAACTGGCTAGTTTTTTCCATGCCTTGAGGGGTTTAAAGTAGGGTGACCCTCTTTCCTTATGTTTGTTCATTTTGGTGGTAGAAGTTTTGTATCAGGGTTTTAAAATGCTTCGGAGCTTGGGCAATTTGAAGGTTTACTCTCTTCCAACTGGATCATTTTTGGTGGCCTCACTTAGTTTTACTGATGATTTAATACTCTTCACACGAGCATCCTGTCATTCCACAATAAAACTTTTTCACTTCCTTCACAGGTACGAGCTTGCTATAAGAAAAAAATAAATAAGGCTAAAAGTATGTTTTTGATGTCCAACCGTTGTCTGGTATCTCAAGTACGGTTGATATCATCTTTATCCAGCTTAAATCAGGGGTCATTGCCATTTAAATATTTAGGTTATTTCCTATATAAAGGATGAGCCAAGAGAGGATATTACCAGCATCTTGTGGATGCAGTGCGCCTACGTTTTTGTAGTTGGACTGGAAAGATGTCTCCAGGTAGTCGTTTAATGTTGATTCAACATGTTTTAACCAACATTCCTTTACATATGTTAGCAACTTTGAAACCTCTAAAGATTGTTTTGAGTAAGCTAGAACAACTTTTTCCAATTTTCTTTAAGGTAACGATGCTCTTTCTCCACGCCATGTATGGAGGAGTTAGCACTGTCTTGCATTCCCTAAAGCAGAAAATTGATTTGGGCATTCACTCAATGTTTGATGTCTTCCAAGCTTACTCTTGTAAGCTTTGGTGGAAATATAGAAAGGGTATTGGTTTTTAGGCACGATATGTAGCTTCCATATTTTTGGCTTTGGTCTTATGTGCATAAGAGGATGATGGCAGTTGATGGCCTGATAATTTCTACTACTTGCTTTCATATTAATGATGGCTCTTGCTCTTTCTTCTTTCATAGTTAGATGGGCCAGGGGTGCTTCAAAGATCTATATGATCTAGAAAGCCCTGATCTGTAGCTCAGAAAACTGTTTGTGGATGGTTCATGGGATGTCTCTTATTTGGCTTCAGTTTTACCAGAGGATGCTTTCCTTTTTATCACCAGTTTCCACTCAGTTTTTAATAATTCTCATGATGAGCTAATTTGGATGCCTTTTAGTTCATAGATGTTTTCCTTACAGTCGGTTTATGATCAGGTTCAGCCAAAGCAACTAAGCCATCCCTTTGTGAAATTTCTTTGGGGCAGTAGGGTGCCAACAAAAATATCTTTCTTTGTTTAATGAATGGTCAATTGTTTACTACCTTTTCTAGAGGTCTTACAGTAATGGGGATTTAATATGCCATCAAAGTGCCCCTTTTATCCTATGATAGACTCGCTTGAGCATTGCTTTACCGAGTGTAGCTTAGCAATGGGAGTGTAGGCCCATTTTATTGGGGTGTTTACTCTCGATCTGGACATTTTGCAGAGGTTATTCTCTTCATTATCTTCTTATTGGTCCGTCATTTTCTTTTAGAAGTTGTTCATTTATTGCCTGCTTATGTCTGCTGGGTCTTGTGGAAGGCAAAGAATAAGGTGATTTTTAATGGAGTATGTTCCTCGTTGGTGGAGGTGATTCATTAGGTTCGACATTTGTTTATGTCTCTTACTTCCATCCACCCGGTTTCGCAATACCTTAACCACTACAATCGAACACGGCATTTAGATTTTATAAGCTTTACAGTGGTCCGATGACATTATCTAATAATGCATTTATCTAGACTCCAATACCCTTTCTTTAAGCTGAATGTTAATGGTTCCTCTCTAGGGAATCTGGGATTTTTTAATGGAGGGATTGTTTTAAGGGATTATTCTAGCCATATAATTAAAGTGCAAGCTCAACATTATGGCATTGCGACTAATTTTTAGGCTAAATTGTGTGCCCTTCAAGATGACCTTCGCTTATATAGTATGAAAGGATTGCCATTTGTGCAAGTGGAGACGGATTCTCAAATTCTAGTACATATATTGCTTTCTCAATGTCCTTGGTCGTGAAGACACAAGGCTGATTTGGAAAAGGTACAGGGCATATTGCAGACGACTGGTTTTTTGATTCATCACATATATCGCAAGACAAATGCGGTGGATGATTGACTTTCTAAGAATGCAAGTTCAACTCAGCCTTCATTCATTTATTTAGTTACTACTCTTCCCTAACGAGTTTAGGGACTTTGTCACTTAGATCATATTGAATATCCATACATTAGATCTAAGAGACTTTCTTGATCGCAAATACTTAGTTTTATAGCTATTTTGTCATAATTTAGGCATGAAATCTAGGGAGGTAAGGCTTAGTCCCCCTCTCTCAGTATTGGCTTTTTTCGCTTATTAATAAACAGGATGCTCTGGCACCCATTAGCCGCAAAATTGACTGTTTAAAAAAAACCATCTTTCAAGCTGACTGTGAGCTCTCCTGTTACCACTAATGCTGGTAAGATGTAACCCAATGTGCCAGCTGTTATTAAACTAGAGGGCACTATTGGGATTTGCTACAGTAAGCAATCAGGCCGAAATCATAGAGACGGGCTTCAAAATATGTTTCAACTTTTAAATAGAACATTCTATGACTTGACATCAGTGTGGGCCTTGTCTAGTTTTTATCACACATCGCAATCGAAAAAGAAGGAAGGTGGTCCTTCTTTTTCAAGTCCGAGTAATTCATAGATGTTAATCGTTAAAAAATAAGTGTAATCAAATTGTTAGTATAAATAAAGATATAATTTCTATAATTTTTATCAAACGTTTTAATTAAATAATTTAAAAATATGAATCATAAATAAAAATCAGCTTTTATTTCTATAAAAATCTTTTTCTCAAACGACCAATTACAAGTTTTTCAAGAACGTGGACATAAATGGTGTACGGCTATCGTCAGCTCGTGCCATAAGGTGTTAGTTTGTGTATTTAGCCTTTACGATATTTACATAGTAAAAAAACTCAAATAATTTGAGAAGAAAAGACGTTGACTTATAGTTCCTTATAAATGTTATATATAAAAAAAAGATATTAGAGTGTCTTTCAAATTATAATTAAAATTTTAATTATAATTAAAGTTTAAC
>JAOQML010000001.1:22228913-22245169 GCA_027568935.1 Erythroxylum urbanii
TAATATAATGACTTAGATTATAATTCCCACGATCGTGGGAATTGGCCATAGAAAACTTCCTCTTTTCTTTTCCTCTTTGATCTCCATCTTCCTTCCTATATAAAAATAGTTAATTCTTACCCTAAATTAAAATCAAACTTAAAAGAAAAAATGAAAATCAAAGTAAATTAAAAAATAAAAATATATCCTAAAATACAACAATAGTCAACAATTATGCAAGAAAAGATGTGCCAATTACTTAGAAAAACATACACTAATGAATAACTATCATTATGTCTAAATTTAAGGTTTGAGCTTCACAACTCGATCTTCTCGTGACTTTTGTGTTCATGTAAGAGCACGATTTTAGAAATAACAAGAAAGAAAGAAAGAAAACAAAAACTAACTAAAACGCCTTAAATTATAGATTTAAACTAATTGCCTCCCCAACAATGACGCCAAAAACTTGATCGAGTTATTTCAATGTGTGTAAGTTTTAATTAATTAACCTTGATAATCTGCAAGCACATAGCTCATTTGTATAGTACCTAAGGTGTTGATCCCATGAGGTGGGATAATCTAATCCTAAATCTAAGGCCAAAATAAATTGTAAAAATTCAAAATGTAATGAAACTAAAACAAGAATTCCATTCAATCAATTCAAGAATCAATCACGAAAATATTAACAATTTAACAGTTGTAATACACACTCATGAATTAACCTAAGGAATTACCAATTATGAGAAAGGGAATTTTACTTATATTTACCTCTAACCTAATCGATTATGAATTACTGGATTAGTGGTTCTAGACGATCCTAGGGTTGATTACTCTCTCTTGAGTTGTAACCATTAACCTTAATTTATAAATCCTATTTAGATTATGGGAGTTGCAATTTTTCAATTAACAACCTATTCAAAATCATAATTAGATCTAAAGTTGTCTAATAAATTATCAAAAATCTATGCAAGATCTCTCTTCTCATAATTAACCCATTTGATTTAATTCTTGTGCTATTAAATCACCTAACTCTCGTTAGGCCAATTTAATAATTTTTCACTTGATTCATCCTCTCAGTTTATTATCAAATTATTCAAGTTTAGAATAAAATCACAAAAGATCCAAATAACACATAAGGAATCAGATTTTATTAAATCAAAGATAAAACCCTGAAGGTGAGTTTAGAAGCAACATCAATATCCAAAAATCCTATCATCAACTATTATTCCAATTCTATACAATAATACAACTGAAAATAGCAGGAAATACGAAATTAAATAGATGGCAGGAGGCAGCAATGTTGGGAACTCCTAATCTAGGAAGTACTTCGAGTTGACTTTGTCTCCTCTTCTTTCTTCATTTTTCTCTTTCTCTATCTCTTGATAATACTCTTTAGGGTTTCTCTAAAAATGTTTGATGTAAAAGCTCCCTCTTCTTTTTTGTCTTATTCTTTAAATCCCTTTTGTATTCTGAGCAATCCTAGGGTTTCTTTAAGGTACAAAAGGTTTGAAAAATCCCTTAAAACTTGAACTTTTTTAGTGTCTATATGTCTGCCTAATGCAGGCCATGATCATGGGTCATATCTGAGCCTTCTGTCATGATCGTGACATATAGGCCACGATCTTGGGCTAACTCCAATGCTTTTATCACAATCGTGTCCTGTTGTGTCACAATTTTTAGGTATTGTTTCCGCTCTAGTGTCTCCGAAATTTCTCCCTTCTTCGATGTTCACTTTGAAACACTAACAAACACATTAAGGTATCTCGAAAACATAATAATTAAGCTCAAAGACTTATACTAACCCATAAAACACTTTAAACATAAATAATTAACAAACTAACACAATTCTAGCCTAAACACATACTAAACGATTAAATTAACAATTAAATACACAAGTTTTGGAGCCTGATACAATTCACACTTATCAAAATCCTTTAAATTGTTATAGATAAACCTCTTAACAAAGGTCTCTATTCAAGAAAGTAGTTTTCATATCCATATGATATAGCTTCATGTCACAATGATCCACAATTGCTATAACCACTCTAAAGTCATTCTTAGAGGATATAGGAGAAAAGTGAACATTAAAGTTGATTCCTTCTCTTTGAGTCAACCTTTTGGTAGCCAAACGAGCATTAAACCCCTTACCTTTACCTTGAGAGTCCTTTTTTGTCTTATAAATCCATTTAAAACTGATAGGTTTGTAATTATGAGGTAAATACAAAACCTTCCATACATATTATTGTTTATGGATTGCATCTCATCCCTCATTGCATCCCATTACAAACCTATATCTTGTCCAAAAATAACTTCTATAAAAGTAACTAGATCTACTACATATCCAATATCATAGTCTTATTCACCTAAATAGACTATGTAATCAGATGAGATAATAGGTCTTCTCACTCTGGTGAATCTTACTAATTGAACTTGTTTAATATGCTCTTGTACCTTAGGAACCTCAGTTTGTACACGTATGCATTCTAATTTATATACTGGTATGATATTGAGACCTTAATCTAATAGTTTTGAGTATATAGGTGATAGATATGAAACAATTATAGTATCCACCTTTCTATCATCTAAAGGGTGGGAGTGACCAACCTTATAAAGATGAGATGGACCACCCTTATAATAGGCATTGTGCTTTAAAAAGTTAGTTATTTGTAATTCCATTATTCTAGATTCTCCATCTTTATGGTAAAATGTATCCTTTAGAGTGGTTGGTATATCCAATAAAATAATAATGAGTAAGACTAAGCTTCTAGCCCTTCAAGAGTTCAAAAGGTGTTTTTGAAACTAATTTACTTGGGACTCTGTTAAGAAATGTTTATAACGAGGTAAAATTGTCTTGCTTTGCATTGACCTTATCATATTGATTCTACCTTTTAGTTGTTCCTCTTTACTCAAGATTACCTGGCATAGTTAATTGAATCACTATTCGATATGACTTTACATATTTAACAAAAGGACCATTTTCTTGTCTTTAAACCCCATGTTTGCTAATATTAACCTCCACAGTTAGATCTATCATAATATTCACCCTATGCTTCAACTCTATCTCTGAAAATTTGACCTAACCTTCTATCCCACAATATGTATGAATTCCCTTTTATCAAAGTTCTCTTTCTAGTGACCTGTTTGGAAATATATGAAGAAACATACATCTCATTAAGGGTAAGAAACATTTTATATAAGTGATATAATAAGAAGTCAGCATCAATATGTTTTGCAGTGAAAGATAACTTTACAACAAAATTTTTAATTATAAAAATATAACATTCTTTAACTAAAATTGAGACAGAAATATCTATATAAAAGATGGTATATAAATTTTTTTATTTAATATAAGCTTGAACCCTGCATCAAGGTTCAAATAAACCTTTCATACAAAGATTACGTAAACTTCTTCATTATTATGCATCATCAAAATTTTCTCCTCCCTATTTGTCTTTCTCTTTTGTATGTATCCCTGCATTACGAAACAAGCGTAATTAAAGGCTTCAATATTTGCCTACCAAGAACTTGATGTAGCTATAGCAAGATTAGACTCATTATTATACAAGCTAAGGAGTTACCTGATAATTCTTTCCTTTCTGTTTAGGTTTTATATTTTCAGCATTCCAACTTCTTATATCCCTTCTTCTTACAAAAGAAAAACCTCATAATCATATCTTTACAACATCCTTAGGACCTCTAGTAGCACTAGATTGACCAATATCTAAATATGGAGGAAATTTAGCGTTCATACACATAAGGCTTTACCTTTACTTTCCCCTTGGTTACTATAAGGCTATATAAGATGTAGTTTGTAGCTTTTCTTCTTCAATAACACAACAAGTAATTAGTGCATTTATGTCCGAAGCTTCATCCTTAGAATTATATGTCGTAACTAGAATACCAAAATTTGATGGAAGTGTAGTTTGAGCTCAGTGAATTGCACCAGCATCATAAATATAAATATTTAATGCTCTTAGCTTAGTCTGAAGGTGAATCATCCTAATGATGTATTCCTCATGCCCCCTACTCCTTTATATCTCATAAAGTACAATTCTGTCAATAAAGTACCTATTTTAACATTAAAAGATACTTTATATCTCTTTAAGATTTTATTGAGGAAATCCCTTGTTATAGTTGTTTTTGGAAGTCCATTTAGTAGATTATTTGGTATGGATCTATTTGTTGTTAAATAACACATCATATTTGATCTTTCCTACATTTCGTATGCTACTTTTTTGGTTTATATGCTGATGGATGTAGGTGCTGATAGCCTATCCTTGATTATAGCCATATTGATATTTGACATCTCTAGCATAAAGTCTATATCTTGCTTCCATTTCTTAAAATTGAAACGAGTGATGGTATCAATTGTGACACTTTTATTATTCATAGAGAAGGTTGCTACAAAATTGATATGTAAAGATTAGCAAAAATGTAGGATAACATTAATATCAAAGCAACAAAATAGTATCTATATTGAGCATCTTATCACAGATATCATGAAACACCTTTATGTTGAATGCATAATACATGTAGATATGACCTTCAAATAAAAGTGATCAAAGTATACACTATTAACTTTTATGACTCTACCATTTGTGGGTGAATAAATTACTTAAGCAATGACTTTTATCCATCTTATGCAAAATACACATATCAACCAACACTTGTTGATATAAAATACAAAACCAGAGACATCCCTAGACATGCTAGTAAATTAATCAAATATTAATTTGAAAAGCTACTTTGGTGACTACATTCCTATTAGTACCCAAATGGATCCATAAGGACAAGGGACATTCCTATATATTAACCTCACATTCTTATATACGGGAATAAAATATATAATAATTTACCATTCTTAAATGCAAAATTCTTAAATGAAAAATCCTTGTGTACATATTCATTATCACATATTAGTGTCAAATGCATTATCAAAAACTTTATTTTAGAAATTTTCACAAATAAATTTTTAATTAGAGTGATAATCATGCAGTACTAAACAACAAATACACCATAGATAACAAATAACATTCATATCTCTTTTATATCAAATCAAGTTCATGAAAATTCACTCAATCATGATTTAATAACATTATTTGACTTTTTTAAAGTTAAACCTTATTTAATACCAATGTAATAAATTCAAAAAATTAAAAAAACACTTTATAAATTCACAGGACCCAGAAAACTAATCCAAAATAATATAAGGGACCATTTTGTGAATTTTGGAATTTTGATTTTTTTATTCAACGTCGTGCTTTCTCAATATGTAGGGTGTGTGCAAACCATAAACCAGATGTGCATAGATATGTGTCGCTTTCATAGTGCATGGATCACACATGCAATGTGCATAAAGGCACCAACCAACTTGGGCATATGTATTATCGCATCAGACACACTTTCGATGCCTATCTCGATATGTGCCAGCTATTTGGTTTGCATATATCACACGTGCTAGATGTTGAATAGGTCCTAGAAGCAACTGGCTACTTCTTCATCATCTGTCCCTCTAATCACTAAAAAAAGTAAAGTTTTAACGATATTTCTGGTGATTGTTTGCCAAAATTTGACAATATTTTGCCAGAAAATCGACCTAAAGTCTATTTTGACTTGCTTTTCCATACAATGATTGTTCAAAATCAATCTAAATGACATATATCCAATTAAATAAGCAAAAGCGTACTAATTTCTTTGATTTACTTATGGAAAAATAAATTTTTTTTTCCAAATTGATAAAATCATAGAACCACCTTAATACCACATGCTAGTTATAACACAAACTTTAATTATGGAATTGAGATTAACCATGAACCTTTATTAATAGAGAAAATATGAAAATACATGTTTTGCTATCCATTAATCAATGAACGCACTGTTGAACTACTTTAACAAGCTCCTAAAATATTCAATCAACCTAACGTAGCGTGTCATAATACTACTCAAAATAATTAGACCTACAACTATAGCAGTTATGAGTCTAGATAGATCCCATAGAGAGTATGTGTAGTGCTTTTGAAATGAAAATAATTAGTGATTAGGTTAGGGGGATTTGGTTTGAATTTGAATAAGAAAATAAAGTGAAACTAAATTAAAGAAAACAATTGAAAATGATAAAAGCGATCAACTCGTTAGGGATCTGATGTTAGATTAGTGCTCTAGAGGTAATCACCTTTAGTAGTTTTACACAAAATTTATTTTCATAATAAAGCAAAAGGCAATTTTTGTTAATTTGATGTTCATTTATCTTTGAATTAATGTCTGTCTTAAATCAAATTAATGAAGTCCATGATACAAAACATAGCATGAAGGAAATTATGATGAGATCATAATAATGAGATCCCTACCATGTGCAATTATATTAGTATCTAAATTATATTAAGTCATAGGATTAATGAGACATGACATTGTTAATTTAGATAGACTAGCACATATTATACTCCTTGATTTGATCAAGTAGCGGATCTCATAAACTGTAAGCATGAGATGTTTACAGTTAATATGTGGATGCTTACTAAGAGTAGTAAGTACATCGGATGACTTGCTATGAGATTATCATGTAGTTGATCTATTAAAAGTCATCACAGTAATAGTGAAAATATCCTTAGATTTGAGGTACTCAAGGATATCCTAGATACTGATCCTATGCTTTGACACTATTCCTTGTTGTTTTAAGATGAGGTCGCTTATAGGTAGTGATTGGGTACAGCTATTAGTATTCGAATGTAATTGGATAGCCAATAAAGGATTCACTACTCCTGATAAAAGGAGATGATACCCACGACCTCTTATCAAGGTTATTACTAGAGAGTCTCTGGCTATAGCAATTATGTGCTATGAGGAGAGTCTTCAATGACATATAGAGCAATGAGATCCCCAGGATAAAAACTAACATTACTTGGACTAGATCTGACATAGCAGTCTAATGGGAGTTGACACATAGCCCATACTCTAAACTAAGTGGGGTATAGGATAGTGAAGGGACGAATTGCATAGTAATTGACTATAGAAAGGTTCATAAGTCAGATAATTAACTATCTAAGAGTTCAAAAGTTAATCCACTTACATTTTGGTCAATTGGCATCATAAAATCCTTAATTATTTTCTCGGATTAAGAGTTAATTCAAGTGACCAAAAAAATTGGGACCTAAGGGTCACACAAATAAATGTTTGAATGAAAAACAAGGTGTGTATGGCTATCATTTAAGCAAGCCACAATTGTGACCGACTTAATGACAGGTGATACATTAGTGAGTTCTTCACTTATGTCCTCATGAATTTTTTAGCCAAAAACAAACTCAATAGAGAGGATAAAGGTCCAGAAGAGTTCTGGAAGTTAAGAGGAGTGATCTTGATATTTTTTCATTCAAATTTTAGTTAATTTTTGCATGAGATTAATTACATGTAACTTGGTCTTGGTCTAACTCTCACTTAAGCATCTACTTGAACTCATCTTGTTTGGTGCTCTAGCCATCCTTACACACTGATGTTTCTTCATCTTTGTATGCTCTCTAGAGGCCAAGGAAGGTGTTTGTTTTTTGCTACAACCCATACAAGGAGAATATTCAAGAAAGGAGGAGTACTTGCATGGTACATATACTATAATTTCATATTCCTATAATCTGTTAATACATGCACATGAATTTAGGATTTTCTGGGGATGTCATGAGGTTGGAATTTTTTTTTAGATACTTCTACTACCTTGCCATGTATATGATGCATGGACCCATCTCTCTCCATCAGTTGTATCAGAATAACTGATGCAAATATAAGATGATATATTGAATTTGTGCAAACTGTTTACTGGGTTATGATTGACATGCATATTGATTTCAAAAAATTAGTATATATTTCTGATTTCTTTCATAGAAATTTTTATAAGATGTCATATTATGTTTGTGTCAAAGGAAACTTCAATTTAATGTCATTTTTATTTTATTTCTAATTAATCTCCAATCTGTTCATATGTTGGTTTCTGGGAATTTTCGTAAAACAGAATGTAAGTGCTGATTTTGAAAATTTAGTAATAATTTTAGAATTTTTCTAATTGTATTTGACAAAAATGTTTATAAGGTGTTACATTATGTTTATATCAAAGGAAAATGCAATTGAATGTCGTTTACTATTTTATTATGATTTTAGCCTGATGCATGTATGAAGTTCTGGGAAATTCTAGAAATTTGATGAACATACATACTTGTAATTCTAGAATAATTTTATAAAAAATTGTTTTTATGAATTTTCTTCATGAACATGTACATATGATATTTTCACATGTATTAGATGTATAACAACTATTTTTGAAATGATAAATTATTTAGTCTGGATTTTGCATGCATGTTGGTCATATATGACAAGTGTTAGTGGACATATGATGTGCTGGCTAATTCCACATAGTTCATAAAGAATTCATAGGACTTAGTCTGTTGAATTTTTTATTAAGCACATTTAGAATGTGTATAAGGCTTTGCAATTTTTCCAGAATTAATTAAACTTGATTCCATTAATAGATTAGGTCAAAGTCAACACTAGTAAGCTTTTTGAAAGCTGATAAGATTGACTTGTTTAATGACTTATACGTATGTGTTTCTGTTATAAGACCTTGAATTTTTATGAGATAAGAAATGTATTATTTTTATGATAGTAGCATGCTAACTGCTTTTGTTTATAATTTAGGTTCCAGAAAATTTCCAAACATCGGATCGGTCTCTTTAGTGTTTAGTAGGTTAACTTATTTATCTTGATAAGTTTAGTCGTTAAGATATTTTTGGCTTGTGCCGAAATTGTCTTGAAAATTTTAAGATGACCTGGGGATGTTTTAGATGAAAAATTGATGTTTGGGAATTTTGGAAACCTTAGGGACTAATTTAGAATTAATCCAAGTAGAGCATAGCATTTCTAGTGTGACTAGAAAAAAACATATATATTAGAATCAAAGTTTTTAATTTGGACATCAAAATAATTGAATTTTAATGTTCCTAATTGAATCACATTCATAATTCGAATTAGTTGAGACTAGCACTAGTAATTGATTTGGTTCAAGAGTTGAATTAAATCGCGAACTTTAGATGTATAGTCAAGTCACAATCTAAATTAGATGTATTTTAAGGGTGGTTATGGACATTGGCCCAAATTAATTAAGTCCTACATAATCTGAATATATATATGTGATTTATATATAATACCATCCAAGTATTGATGAGAACTAAGAATAAATCCCTCAACCAAAATATTAGGACCTATATCTTCCATTGATATGCCAAGGACCAGAATTCTTTTAGTGTTGGGTTGTTGGGCAAACAAGCCCGCTCTACATGAATATTTTCAAACCATAGAAATTACATTTTCGAATTAATGGGTTAATCCTATCTAGAAGCATTGATTTGTTGGAAAAATCTAAGGTTAACATGGATAGAGGAGAAGTTAGGTAATATACATGGGATGTATACGCATCAAGAGTTGATAACCCATTGAGTGTGCTAAATCAATAGTTGATGGCACAAGTTGATAGTTGCATAAATGAATGAAACTGGTATGAATGATACCTAACGATTGACCTAAGATGGCTTGTTGTGCTAACCTAAGGTCATTCTTAATGATATTGGACATCGACCTATTAGGAAAATTATAATTTTTCTTAAATTCATAGTGAGGGATATGGATTTGGATAAAATAGTGAAACCCATAATGCATGTGATTAAACTCCTTATCGATATGTAATTATGTACATTCTAATGCTTTCTATCATTCTTTTAGGTTATTGAATCGCCACAATTTCTTCATCTAATGTGAACTTACGCTCTTTACTTGATTCCAACAAACTCACGGGCCAAACTTCTTATATTGGCTATAAAATTTGAGAATTGTTCTCAAATCTAAGAAAATCGGATATGTCTTAGATCAGCCACTTCCTGATTCCCCTGTTGTTGATGCCTCTTATGAGGATCAGAAAGCTTACAAGAAGCTACTGGAGGATAATAAGTTGGCTAGCTGTATTTTGCCAACCTCTATTTCACTAGAACTGCAAAAGTATTATGAGGCTATGGATGCTCATACTATAGTCTACCATCTAAGGAAACTGTCTGATGAGCAAGCTTAGATTGAAAGATTTAAGACCTCGAGGTTGCTCTTTCACTCTAAGATGGCTGAGAGATCGTCTCTAGTGCAGTATGTGCTGAAGATGAATGGATACATTGAGAGGTTAACTAGTTTGAATTTCATAATAGATCATGAATTAAGTATAGACTTAATTCTGATTGGCTTGACTGATAGTTATTCACAGTTTGTGCTTAACTATCGAATGAACCAAATATCTACTTCAGTATCTCAGCTAATTAATCTACTCAAAATAACTGAGCAAACTGTCAGGAAGGACAGTAAGGCTGTGATGCTGGTGGGCTCTGCTTCTAATTCTCATAAGAGGAACCAAAAGAATAAGAAGTCCAAGAAGCTAGTAGGAGGTGTAACCAAGAAAAAGACAAAGGAAAATACACCAAAGGGAATATACTTCCATTGTAATAAGGAAGGGCATTGGAAGAAGAACTGTAAAGTTTATCTTGAGTCACTAAAGTAGAAGAAGACATTAGATGCTCCACCGTCTAGTTTAGGTATGTTATTTTTTATTGAGGTTAATACTATTTATGATCAGAACATTTGGGTATTAGATATCAGATGTGGCTCACACATATGAGTTGATATGTAGGGTCTTAGGGATAGTAGGCTACTCAAGAAGGGGAACATGATCTTATGTGTAGGAAATAGAGCAAGAGTTGTTGTATTAGCTATAGGAACATATGTTTTGTATCTTCCTAGTAGGCTAGAGTTAATTTTGGATAATTGCTATTATGTACTCGTTGCGACAAAGAACGTTGTATATGTTTCATGTCTTAATAAAACAGGATTTCATTTAACTTTTTCTAGCAATGGTTGTTTAATTAAGTTTAATGAAATGTTGTATGGTATTGCTACATTGTGCAATGGTATTTACATATTAGATATGTGCAATTCAATTTTAAATATCATTGACAATAAAAGACAAAAATGAGATAATTTAAAATCATCTTACTTATGGCATTCTCAACTTGGCCATATAAGTGAGAGATGCATGGCTAAGCTACTTAGGAGTGGTAGTTTAGGTTCATTTGATTATGAATTATATAACACATATGAATCTTGTTTGTTCAGCAAGATGACTGAATTATCTTTTAAAAGAAATGGTGAACATACGAGTAGGTTATTAGACCTAATACATTTTGATGTTTGTGGTCTGATGTCCATTCATTCAAGAGGTGGTTTTATATACTTCACTACCATTATCGTTGATTAAGTATGATATGGGTATATGTATCTAATGAGATATAAGTCTAAAGCATTTGAAATGTTCAAATAATTTAGAAATGAAGTAGAGAAATAGGTAAAAGTGTTAAGACACGTTAATTAGATCGAGGTGGTGAATACTTGAATGAGGATTTTTTAAGTTCTCTCAAAGATAACTAGATTGTATCCCACTAAAATCCACCTTACACACTACGACATAATGACGTGGCTAAAAGGAGAAACCAAACCTTGTTAAATGTTATAAGGTCAATGATGGGCTTAACAGATCTACCGAATTCCTTTTGAGGTTATACACTCGAGACTGTTGTTTATATAATAAGCAAAGTCCCTTCAAAAGTAGTTAATGTTACTCCATATGAGATATGGACTAATAAAAAACCCTATCTTTCACATATAAAGGTTTAGATTGTTCGGTTTATGTGAAGCGAATTCAATCAGACAAGTTTAAAGTGAAATATGATAAATCTCTCTTTGTAAGATATCCTAAGGAAACAATTGGATATCAGTTCTATAATGTTTTAGAGCAAAATTTGTTTGTCTCAAAGCATGCTGTCTTTTTTAAGAAAAAACTTCTTTCAAGAGAAGACAGTGGGAGCAAAGTTAAACTTACTAAAGTTTATAATGCTCAAACAGACGCAAATTAATTGCCTAAACCCGAGATTGTTATTCATAGACAGGAGACAACAGTTAAACCTTTTGACACACAAAATGTTCGTAGGTCAAACAGGATACGGAATATTCTAGAGGGATACGGATTTTTCGTAAATGAACAAAATGACGTATTGCTTATAGAGGACGACGAGCCTAGGACTTATGAAGAGGATCTGAAGAGTTCATAATCTAAAAATGGCTTTAAGCTATGAAGTCTAAAATGGATTCCATGTTTGAAAAGCAAGTTTGGACTTTGGTTGACCCACCCGAAGGGCTAAAACACATAGCGTGCAAGTGGATTTTCAAGAAGAAAATCGACATGGATGGTAATGTGATTACCTATAAAGCGAGACTAGTCGCTAAAGGTTATCGTCAAAGGTAAGGTGTTGACTATGACTAGACTTTTAGCCCCATAGCTATGCTTAAATTAATTAGAATACTCCTAACCATTACTGCTCATTATGATTATGAGATATGGAAAATGGATGTGAAGACTGCTATCTTAAATGGAAACCTAGCTGAGGATGTGTATATGATACAACCTGAAGACTTTATATCCAAAGATGGTAAAAAGTATGCAAGCTTATGAAATCCATTTATGGATTGAAATAAGCATCTAGGAGTTAGAACATCTGATTTGATGTAACAATCAAAGAGTTTGGTTGTTCACAAAAGCTGAATGAACGTTGTGTGTATAAGAAGGTTAGTGGGAGTGCTATCATATTCTTGTGTTGTTTGTGGATGACATATTACAAATAAGAAATGATGTCTTAAGTTTGCAATCTGTCAAATTTTGGTTATCTTAGAATTTCCCCATAAAGGACCTTGGAGAAGCAACTTATATGTTAGGAATAAAGATCTATAGAGATAGATCAAGGAAGTTGCTAGGTCTTTTACAACCTATATATATAGATAAAGTGATAAAGAGGTTTAGCATGGAGCAGTCCAAAAGAGGGTTTTGACTTATGACTCATGGGATAAAACTTTCGAAATCTATGTGTCCCAAGATGCAAGATGAGAAGACTCGCATGAGTTTGATCCCATATGCTTCAGCAATAAGATCAATCATGTATGCTATGTTATGTACAAGACCCGATATATTATATGCTTTAAGTGTTTCAAGCATATATCAATTGGATCCAAATGAGTATCACTAGGTGGCTATCAAGAATATCCTAAAGTACTTGAGAAGGATATTGAAGGATGTATTCTTGGTATGTGGAGATGGAGATCTCGTAGTGAGCGAGCATACAGATGATAGTTTTCAATTTGACCAGGATGACTCTAAATCCTAGTGAGGTTATGTTTTCACACTGAATGGTGGAGCAATCAGTTGGAGGAGTTCCAAAAAAGACACAACTATAGATTTAAGAACCGGGTTAGAGAGTATTGTAGCTATGGAAGTGGAAAAAGAATTTTTAATGGTTCCAAGCATTGTAAACACGATATTGTTATATTGTGACAACAATGGGGCTATTGCTCAAGTCAAGGAACCAAGGTCTCATTAGAGGTCCAAGCATATACCTAGGAGATATCACCTAATCATGGAAATCATTGATAAAGGTGATGTGAAGGTAGAGAGAGTGCCCACAGATTAGAACATCGCTAATCTTTTGACTAAGACACGTCCTCAAATGAGATTTGATTCTAGTGTACTCACCTATGGTATTAGATATAAAGGAAATTGACTTTAGTGAAAGTAGGAGATTGTTATAGAAGTGCTCTAAAGGCAATAACCTTTGGTACTTTTGTACAAACATTATTTTGATAATAAAATGAAAGGCAATTTTCACTAATTTGGTGATCATTTATCTATGAATTGATGTTTATCTTAAATCAAATTAATAAAGTCCATAATACAAAATATAGCATAAAGGAAATCATGATGAGATTATGATAATAAGATTCCGATCATAAGAAATTATGCTAGTATCTAAATTATCCTAGGTCATAAGATTAATGAGACAGGACATTGTTAATCTGGATAGACTAGCACATGTTATACTCTTTGATTTGATCAAGTACTGGATCTCATAAATTATAAGCATGAGATGTTTAGAGTTAACATGTGCATACTTACTAAGAGTAGTAAGTACATCAGATGACCTATTATGAGACTGTCATATAGATGATCTATCAAATGTCAGTGATTAATCTCGTCATAACAATGGTGCAAATATCCTTAGACTAAGGTACTCAAGGATATCTTAGATACTAATCCTGTGCTTCTACACCATTCCTTATTGCCTCAATATGAGGTCACTCAAAGGGTGGTGATTGGGTACAGCTATTGGTAATCGAAGGTAATTAGGTAGCTAATAAAGGATTCACCACTCCTAATAGAAGGAGATGATGCCCAAGACCTCTTGTCGGGGTCATTACTCAGGAGTCTCTGGCCAGAGCAATTATGTGTCATTGAAGAATCACACAGAGTAATAAGATCCTCAAGACAAGAGCTAACATCTCTTGGACTAGACCTGACAATCAACCTAGTAGGAGTTGACACATAGCCCATACTCTGAATTAAGTGGGTGATAGTGCGTGTCGAATGCACTTAAAAATTTACCTAACTCTGTATATTAAAATTTATTGATATAGTGAGTCGGGATCGAAACCACAGGCAATGTTCAGTTAATTTTTGTAACGAAATTAATTGATGCAAGGAAAATATAAGGGGGTTTTGGATTTTTAAGTAATTTAAAAATTAAAGTAAAAGTAAACTATCAAAACAAGCAATAAAAAATGAGAAAGCGTTGGATAAAAGTAAGATCCATTTCTAGGGACAATCTCAGCTTAAACATGATCAAGCATATTCCATCATCCTAACACATCTTTGCAACTCTCTTAAGACTATTGATCTGAGACAAATAGAATGCCTTACTAATCCTAGTTTTCCCTTAGGTCTTGTTTAATCAAGGTATGATCGTTAATTGAGCCTAACTACCGAATAACCTAGGATAGGATCTCTAGATTCAATTTGGTAGCCACATTAAGAATTAGAAAACGATCAATAGAGGAAGTAACCTCATATGTTCGGGTTATCTAACCTAAGTTATATTGTTCCTAACGATTAACGATCATTAAATGCTACTCACAAACATCAAAAGTAACAACTATGGATTACATTCAATGTTTTAGGAATAGGTTCAAAATAAAACAATCAAAATAACTTATTAAGGTCATTTATCCCAAAACCTAATCAAATCAACACCAACAACACAACAATCAGAAAAGAAATTACATCCTTAAAGTGATAAAAATAGCTTAATCATGACTTGGATTTGACACTACTGTTGAACTGGTGTCGAGAAGTTAGCCTGCCATCTCCATGTTTATGCTCCAAGTGAGTGTCATCTTCTCCATTGTTCAGTGGTGAAAAACAAAGGAAAACCTATCCTGATGGATTAAAAATAGGTATATGTTTGGTTTGGCTAAACGGTAGATTTTAAAAACTTTTTCCGAAATCAAAACAAAGTGGAAGCGTCAATACCAAATCAACATGCTTTTAATCCATTCATGATATGATATAAAGAAAATAAATAAAATAAGTACAAGATAGGAATATTACTGACTCCTCGCTACAGCCTTGACTCTAAGCTGCTGTGTCCTCAACCAATCCAATCTACCACTTGTTCTCCTTAGATACCTTGTTTTGTTAAGTCAAGAGGACTTTACGATGATTAATTTTGATGACAATCAAACAATAATAATGTTAGAAATAAATGAACTGGTTTGATGAGTGTGTTAAGTGTGTAGAAGAACAAAACACATAAGAAGCGCAAAGCACAGAAGAAGTAAAGATACAGAAGGAAACAAAACACAGAAGAATTGTAAAGCACAGAAGAAGTAAAGATACAGAAGAAGCAAAGAACAGAAGAAACAAAGCAAAGAAGAAGTAAAGAAAGAGAAGGAAACAAAACACAAAAGGAAGCAAAACACAGAAGAAGCAAAGCACAGAAGAAGTAAAGATACAGAAGGAAGCAAAACACAGAAGAAGCAAAACATAGAAGAAACAAAACACAGAAGAAGTAAAGATACAGAAGAAGCAAAACACAGAAGAAAGGAAAACACAGAAGAAGTGGAGAACACAGAAGAAACAAAACACAGAAGAAGAAAACACAGATGATACAAAACAAAAGATATGCTAGTACGTTGAACAGTTAGTTAGTTGGAGTTAGTTACAGAACTCAGCTAAATAGCAGTTATCAAGATTCAAGAAGCAGTTATCAAGACTCAAGAAGCAGTTATCAAGAATCAAGAAGCAGTTGGAGACTTAGACTATAAATACT
>JAOQML010000001.1:22261638-22275879 GCA_027568935.1 Erythroxylum urbanii
AAGAAAATATAAAGCATAACCAAAATGACATAGATATATGTGAAGCTCTTATACTAATCAGTTACAATACATCATCAACAATAGTTTGTTGGACCAAAATTTATGGGACAGCCTGAACAAATTATATCTCTTGTATGCAGGTTCATAACCAGAGCCGATAATATCCAAGTATAAACAAAGAAAACCACGTTTAAGGTGGAAAAGCACTATTTTTGATAATACATTATTATCAACAATGTATTACTCATAATAAATGGGGATGACGTACTGTGTATAAAACACAAAACTCTAACAAAGATTTAGTTCTTACTAATCTCTGTATCCATGGGTTTAGGCTTTAATATTAAACCACGTTAAACCTTGTGTACATCCTTGTCTCTATCCATCTTCTTTTATTTACTTTCATATGGTATCAGAACTTACTTTCTCAAGCCACTTCGATTGGTTGGAAATCACCATCTTTAATATAGTTTGGTTTAATACTATACATGGAGTATGTTGTATCTCTGTTGTAGTATATGCACACTCTTACATAAAAAGCTATAAATCTTAATGGTCTTTGAGTAGTTCATATCATGCAGCATTATGATGGTGACGTCAAGGAACTCTCTCTGGACTTCACACTTACAGAAGAAGCATTTGGTAAATGGCATGTTGTTGAGCTCAAACTGGGTGGCAAGAATATATGTGTGACAAATGAGAACAAAATGCAATATATTCATGCAATGGCAGATTATAAACTCAACCGTCAGGTGTCTTGTAACTTGTTTCCTTTTATCATGAAATCTTGTAAACTTAATATTTAATTTAACCTATTGTTCTTGTAAATTTGCAGATATTACCCTTTTCAAATGCATTTTATAGAGGACTCACGGATCTCGTGTCACCTTCTTGGTTGAAGTTGTTTAATGCAAGTGAATTTAATCAGGTAGTTTCCTCCATACGGGCATTATGTCAAGTAGTTCCGGCCAGTCCCTTTGTTGATAACTTGCTCATAAATCAACAAGAACAAACATGTTTTATTTTCCATGCTGTGATGTTGATTTTCACATGTTAATCTTCATGGATTCAGCTTTATTCATGAATGTTACCCAGCATTTTATTCAGTTACTTTCAGGTGGTGACATTGACATTGATGTTGATGATTTAAGAAATAACACGAGATATACTGGTGGCTATTCTGAGGGTAGTCGAACAATCAAACTTTTCTGGGAGGTAATTCCCTTTGGTGGATGTTGCATAACCCTTTTTTCTTTTCTGTACCTGTAGCTTCTTTTTCTCTAAATTTTCAGAAGTTCATATGTTATGTAGAAAATTCCATCACCTAAAGAACTAGCGTTGCATACTGTACAATTGGAGGTGGAAGAGTTTCCTGGCCAGAAAAAAAGTAGAGTAATTGCACTTGAGATGTATTAAGAATCTTATAAGGATGTTTGGCATTGCTAATTCTTCTCTTGTGTGGTTGACAATATTTTTCTTTTAATCCAATTACATCCATGGCCTGCAGCTGATCTTGATATATGAATGAAAAACTTGTCTTTTCAAATTCACGTGCTCATAATCTCTCAATTTTGTGTTGAGCAGACTCAGGTTTGTCTTCATGTTTTTGACAATTTGAGTGCTGCTTCACCCACCACCTAATGGTCAGAGGGAACAAGTTTCCCTGTCTACTGAGACATGATGTGATTTCACATGCAAAGTTTGGACTTGATGATTGCATGCGTTCATGTTCTAAGGAGCAGTATAGTTGAGTCATGTTGCATTTTATGGTGGATTAACATTTTTCTGTTTGATATATTTGGGATGCTTATTAGGTAATTAAAGGTTTTAAACCGCATGAACGTTGTATGCTACTCAAATTTGTAACTAGCTGTTCTCGAGGACCATTACTTGGTTTCAAGCACCTACAACCTTCATTTACCATCCATAAGGTATGGTTTGAGATCACATGCAAATTATTTTTAACCTTGGACATAGATTTGGGATCCGTAGTGATTATTTATGAGGTTTGAGGTCATTTCTGTGCATCTTTGAAGAATATTTTGTTCGCTGATGTTATCCAACTGTTTTTCAAGAGTGAATAATATTGATTTGCTAGTGATTAAGTAGTTACTCATTAGTTTCACAAGTAGATTTGTTTTCCTTTTTAATTTTGAAAAACGACTGAAGAGATGCAATGGAACCTCCAGCAGTAAACAAAAAGAATGGAAGAAGCGTTAAATGACAGTTAATCATGATATTTATCTGTTTCAATATATCAATCTTATAGTAGATAGATTGATTTCTTCTCATCCTTTCATGTCACTCCCTGCCCAGACCCTGCTTCATCTTGAACTCTGCTATATTATAGTCCATTTTCAATCAATCAGTTGCCTCCCTTGTAATCGTAATCATTTGAGATAGGACTTCTTGTATCTACTTATTTCATGCCTTTTTTTTCTCTCGATAAATTGCTTATGTCATGCCTTCGCAAACACCTAAAGGAGGCAGTTATCACATTCATTGTTAGCGGGTAGCAAATTAAGTTAGGAAATTGGTCATATATAGGTGACATGTGATGCTTCTCTGTGGGCAACAATTGGGGGACAAGATGTGGAGCGGCTTCCCTCAGCTTCAACTTGCTACAATACTCTAAAGGTATACTTGATGTAAACCTCAGGGCTGTCCATAAGTGGCATCTTTCTAACTTCATATGAGTTTCGTATTTCTTGTTTTCTTTACAGCTTCCAACATACAAGCGTGCTAGCACTCTCAGAGCAAAGCTTCTTTATGCAATAAGTTCCAACACAGGCTTTGAGCTTTCTTAGGGATGTCTGAATATCTTGCTCCCTACTGTTTCAGGTGAATTTTTGGCCGGTTGTCATCAAAAAACTTTTAGGTCAAGCTGAATATACTAGACTGTGATTGCTATCTTATTGCTTGAATTGATGTATGTTAAAGGTTATATAGATTCACAGTTCGTTGGAAGAAAGTGGTGAAATAGGATTGTTGGATCTTGGAAAGTGGAGCTTTGTTTTCTGTAATAAATTGTAGGCAAAAGGAAGATATGACCTTGTTGAGTTTTGAATATTTCGGAAGAAAAACCAATACAAAGGAATCTTAGTAGATCATTAGTGTATTTGGGCTTATTCCAGCTAAGATCAGTACTCATATAGTAAGCGCCAATTTGATCCTGTTTAGTGCTCGACTGATTCATAGATATTCCTTCAAAATGGCAAAAGCACAAGTGATTCTGGCTATGTGTACGGGTGCAATGAGGCTACTACTACCAACTAAGAAGTCGTAGCATTTAGACTTATGATGCATCTAAGCATACAATTGAAAGCTTGTAAATGTTTCTAATAGTGATCCGAGTAATCTCAAGAAATGAGGGAAGATCCCTGGCTCGCTAGATCAGCGGCCAAGACTTGGTTAGCAGCTTCAGAGGGATGGAAACTATCCCAGAATACATACTGTGTGGCATTGGAGCATGTTCCAATTGACCATTCATTGCACAGCATTGATGTCTCGAATGTACCTGTTCCGCAGCAAGCTTTTCTTGACTCGAAGAAACCTGTTCCAAAAACCTTACTTAGCATCTTATGCAATGTTATTATCTCATCGTCGTGGTCGATGGTATGATGTTTGTGCACTGGTTAAACAACAGTTTGATCATTTAACCCGAGCTGTGCTCTGGAGTAGACGTGTGTCTACTTTAGTTTTGTTTTCTCACCTTTAATGGAATAAATCCATTTTATTCCTGGGATCAAACCTACAACTGAGTTAAGAGTTCTATGGTTACTTAATATTCCGTTTTATGCGTAAAATGATGAACGTTACCATAGTCAGTTGGCTTCAAGACCATGTCTAAGAGAGGTTGGTAGATATCAAAGACCACCAGTATTAGTCCAGGGAGCTTATGCACTAGGCGTTGAGAAGTGATGTTTAATTTGTTGTTGAAGGAAATGGCATCGTAGTTTAACCTTTCAACGCACTGGTTGCTTCCCATGCCAAAGAGAGTGATGGCCGCAGGCAAACAACCTGTCGGTGGTAGGCCTGTCACTCCAATCTTCCTTGCTCCTCTTTCATATAGATTCTGCCTCAATACCATTCTCGTCAGTACAACTACGTTCTCTGATCAAAATAAGCAGCAGAATTTTCAGTTGATGCTTTTGAAGTTCACATTATACAACTTTCCGTCAATAAATGTACAAACATTGTACTTCCTGATTTTGAAGGCTTGTTCCCACTCTATTTTAGTCCAATCATGTTAGTTTTCTACTATTAGTAATTGATTCAATTGATGACATTTGTAAACTATTGTATCAAATGTCATTCTACCTTAGCCAAGGATTTCTCGAATCAATATAAATCGAAAACAATGAATCATTCTCCCAAATTATTATAGGCTGATGAATCATATATTGATCACTTAACTACCTTTATATAGTTCATGTTGTACCTACTAACTACTGACTAAGCTATCCTTGATTATAACATGTCTTAAGTAATATCAAAATATAGCAATTTCTATACAAGATAACTATAGAGGCATCAAATCAAAGGATCATAGATACAATATTACAATGAGAATTTGCATAAACATATAAGTAATGTTCCAAATATCTTTTTCATATGAGGCTAGTTCTATGAACTTATTCTCTAACAAGCATCCACACATTTGTTTAAGTATTTCTACAGTTTATTCATTGAGATCAACTACTTCATAAGGAAAAACATAATGTGTGTTAGTCTTTCTATGCTAGATTAACACACTTTTAATATAATAATAACTAGGAAAAATTTATGGATAATACATAAATATAATATGAATCTCATAATTATGATCTCATCATTATTTCACTTGTTTTGTATATTTATCACACGGACTTTATCATATATATCTAAATATGTGCAAGATAAAGAATGCATTTAAATTATTTTATCACTAAAATACAACCAACCGAATGGCTGTGGGGAATAAACCATTGTATTCTCTATTTTTCATTAGTTTTATTGACCATCACCACATTAATTAGCCAATTAGGATGTTGTACCTCTACAATGAAATAAGCATTTAGCAATTTTTTATATTGAATGTTATGACATGTTGTCTTTCTACCATGAAAACTCTTTTCTTTTACTTGTCCTGCTTAAATTTTGAGTTGAGATTAAGCTTGTGTGTGATTACTAAAGGGTTGATTATCAATATGTCTAAGTGGTTACAAGTAAGTACATTCTCATACTTTACTAAGAACATAATCATGTCTTCTCTCCATACAGGGTTCATTCTTTTGCCAATTTTGAAAGTTGTGTTACATTATTCCAATTTTTAAAACACTAAAGTTTATTATTAACTTTAAAGAGTTCTTTTTTTTTCAGTTTTTAAGGTTAATTTTAATTGTGACATACTTACAATACTTTATATAAAAAAAGAATGGTCATATTTACATGTAATTTAATTGCATTTTCAAACATATATAACTTCATATTTTCAAATACATTTATCCTAGGCAAAATATCTAATTTGCCCCTCAATGTTTCACCAAAAGTCTAAGAAAGCTTCTATCGTTATCTCCGGTACTAGTTCACCCCCTAACATTTTCAAAATGAACCAATTTGCCCTAAAAGATTTACTCCATCATGTTTTTTGTTAATTATACTTGATGCTCCTGTTATTTTGGAATACGTGCCATGCCACAAATACCAATCTAATAGTTGGCACATCATATACCAATTATTTTTTAAAATAATTTACTTATTAATTATTTAAAAATTATATAATTTTCCCAAATTATCCTGACAACATCTACAAAATTCCCTAGCTCTCATCTAACAAATCTTTAAAACTCAATCTTAACTTTTACAAGAATTCCAAGCCAACCTCAACTTGTTCTTCTCTAGAAATAACTTTCTTCATCTCCTCTCATATTTTCTTTAAAATCCTTTTGTCTTTGTCACTTCATTGTAACTCCACAGCAAGAACCACCATGCCTGAAAAGCTCAAATGTAATGAATCAACCTCTTCTAAAGAACTTTTGACATTTATTGTGAGTTATAGTTTCAATGTAGTAAGGGTGTACTTCTCGATTGTTTATGACATCGAGACAACGTCCAGTTACAAAGGTATCTATCTTTACCTCTGAGGACTCCTTTATCACAAGTACTTTAGACGAAGCATTTGCTCACCGAGTTATAGAGCCGCTCTTGAAATATCTTCCCAGTCAAAGATGGATAGTTGAGGTAGCGAAATCAATTACTTGGAGATGACACCTATGTCTCACCTTCCATAGTCAAGAATTTCATTTGTGTCTTCATTTATAACAACAATGTTCATGTCCTCATTCTCCTTGTATTCTTCAAGTTGTGAATCGAGCTTGACACTAGATAATAGCTTCTTGTAGGTAGGCATGTGGTTGAAACTGGCATGCCTTCTCTCTAAACTGTTGAAACAAAGGTGCATTAAAAACTCCTCTAAACAAACTACAATTATAGGAAGAAGAACGAAGAATAATTATAATGCATTAAAAACAACTCTAAACAAGTTGCAACTATAGGAAGAATAATAGTAGAAATTATCGAATAAAAAGGAAGAAAAATGATCAATAATTAGTAGAAATAATCGAAGACATTGAAGAACAAAGATAAATGTTTAGGTTTTACGGATTTGTTGAATGAATCTTAAGAATTTCTACAGATGGCTTCGGAGTATTTTGGGAGAAATCATATCAAGTTTTTTAATAATTAGTAAGTAAATTCTTTAAAAAACCAAAATTAGTTGATATGACATGTTAATTGCCAAGTTAGCATTTGAGCTTGCCTGACATGCTTATGTATTCCAAAATAATGGGGACTGTTGTGTAATTAATGAAAACATGATGAAGTGACTCTTTTTAAACAAATTGTTCCATTTTAAAAACGTTACGAGGTGAACTAATGTTTTGTCATTTTAAACTTTGAGTCAAACTTTGGAGGACAAATTAATCCTTTTGCCTTTTAACTTATTATATTAAGATATAATACATAATACATATCTTGTATTTATTTATGTACTTTCTAATGAGTTAATATATTATATGCTAACTTAATACACGCACACATACATATACGTATATATTCGAATTATTTGGATTTTAATTGTATACTCAGTCAAAAATTTAATATTGTACATTAATTTTACAAATTAATTTATTTATAATAGTTTAGTTTACATTATACATTATTTTCTAAAAATAGTTATTCAAAATTGATATAGAAAAGAATTATTTAAACAAGATGTATCGTGTGTCAAACTCTCATAAAAGTAACCTTACAAAGGAGAATGGAGAAACGCCCAAAATGTAATTGAGTTAAAGGGAAGGAGAAGAAACAAAAACCGTAGTCAATCAATCCAACTGGAATTACAAGAGAGGGCTTTTTAATTGTAGGAAAGAAGCTCGCCCATTTTCTTTCTTGAAACACTCATCGGTGCAGCTGGAATGCCTCGAATATTTCCGCATAAGGCTAGTTAACTGTTTCCGGTCCCATCCTTGGGGTCAGAAATCAAGGGCCTAATGCAAAGTCGTGGCTTTGCACTAATGAGATTTTGAGGAAGCACCGATACAGCGGCTATGAATGATCCTCTGGGTACTGCAGAAAGAGGCAGCAGCTCAACAAGCACAGAGAGCTGCGCACTTTATCATTAATTTTACACGAGGCATATAACAACTAAAATTCTTTTGATGTATGGGAGTTAGTAGCAAAATGTCTTACATCTGGGGAGTTGAGGTCCACGACCGAATCAGATACAGCATCTTTTATGGCAGAAGCCACAACGTTAAAGCATTTGTTTCGGTTCAACAAAAGTAGGTTAGAATTGTTTGAAGCATCTTTTACAGCCTTCAACTGTGTTTCCCCAATTCCTCTTCTGTTATATCCAACTGCAAACTACACAGGACATTACTTACACAGTCAGAGAAGTCCACTAACATTTTCTTTATATTTACATAGTATCAACAATTCCAATCATAGTATCAGCAATTACAATCAAGTCATAGAGAGGATCTACAATTTCTAGTCTAACTCGTCACTAAATGTCAGATTGCATGAATGCAGGAGGACAATTTACCAGAAGTTATTGGCAAGGTTTTATCTCTACGGAAAGGAAAAGAACAGAAATCAGAAAAACAATAATAGTCCAACATGTAAATGAATAAATAGGTTGATTAGCCAACAGCACGCCGTCCTTTTTCTTGCCTCCAAGGTTATTCAGGAGGCAGTTTTGAAGTAGATCAGAAGGATCGTACAAAACAAGGGAAATAGAGAAGCATGAAACTCTCAGTGGGACTTTTAAGTTCATAAAAGTTACAATGTTCGCAACCAACATATGAAACACTACACATCTCTAATAGACTCATTACAAGGTTGACACTATTTATTCAGATTCCATTGGGGTTCATCCAAATGCTAATTGACCATCTGCAGCAACTACAAAGTGATTTCTTACCTTTATTGGGAGGGTAAGTTTGCTTTTGTTGACAGCTATGAACTCGTGGACAAGCTTTGACACAATTGGTCGAAGTTCCTTCTCATTCAAATGACATGTAGCCAGGATGGGGAAAAAGCGATGGCACCAACTACAGAACAATGGTAATGCAGCTAATGAGTGTAAAATTTACACATATTATGAGAAAAGAGAAATGATTAAAAAATGGTGGAGTTATGGGATAACAGTCTGACATATTAAGTACAACACATGGTAATTCTGATAGGCATCCTATTAAAAGTGTTTATAAAAGGTGGGAGAAAGAGCTGCTCTAGGAGGCAATCTGGGTGAAGAATAGAATTTTAGCTTATATTTTCAGTGTGGTGGTCTGTTAGCAAAAATATGCTGTCTGATTCTAGAAGGATGATGTGACAAGGTAGTTATGGGGTACAGGATATATTGAGAATGTGGGGAGGTAGGGGAAAGGGAGACGGAAAGGAGATTAGTATAAAAACTCCCGACTGGGTAGGCTTTGGAGAGAGATAGCCTCTCAAAGTGCTGCCACTGTCTCTATGAACCCCTTATTCTGCTATCAATAATATTCTGCTTCTATTTTTCTCATATTAATCTAGGGTAATAACAAATTTTGGTATCAAAGCACCGATCCTACAGTGGGTGATGCCCCAAACCAGAATGGAGGCAAGACTAAAGCAGTAGAAAACGAGCTTAAGCAACTACCGGGATCGAAGAAAGAAGTTGTGGATCTCAACAACACCATTGCTTCACTAGCCCAAAGGATGGAGGAAGACTTCTGTATGCTCGTGAAGAATCGGCCCTAGGGAGTTAATCAAGCAGAATCTAGCTGCACCAGGTCCGGAGTAATTCTGCATCTGACTCAGTCATGGAAAGTCCTGCAGTGATCAAGACGATAACAGAATGGGTTAAGCACCCCCAGAAACTGGAGTTACCTGTCTTTTATGGGGAGAGCCCTAATGCATGGATCTTTAGGGAGGAGTGGTATTTTGCCATAAACCGATTGATGGCAGTGGAAAAGTTGGAGGCTGCTGCAGTTTGTTTTGAAGGAGAAGACCAAGCATGGTTAAGGTTTGAAGAAAGAGAGGAACATTCTCTCCTTGAGGAGTTGAAAAGCCAGCTGCTTTACCAATTTGCTGGAATACAAGAGGGAACATTACTTCACCGATTTTTTGTTGTCAGACAAGAAGGTACATTTGCAGAATACTGAGCTCAGCTTGAGTTTTTTGCAGCATTGGTGAGAAGAATGGAGGACGAGACTTTGACCGCTGTCTTAGTTAACAGGTTGAAAGAAACGGTAAAGGCTGAAATGTTTGTGCTAAACCCATCTGGTTTGAAGGACACCATAGGAGTAGCAGCTCGAATAGAGAGGAAGAAATCAATTTTCAACCAACCCAATAACCCAAAACAATAAAAAAAAAACCTTCAATCCAAACTAAAAACAACAATCGCACCATCCTATGGACTCCTTCAAAAACCCTTAGCCAGCTTGCAACCAATAACACTCTTCCAGCTCAAAATTACCCACAACTGACCAACACCCTCAAAACTCACAACCCTTCGGCCAACTGGCCTACAAACCTTAGATTTGACCCAAAGTCCCACCCAAATGTTGCTGATACTACAAGATTCAAACGTCTCTCTGCTGCAGAAGTGCAAGCTCAACGAGAGAAAGGATTAAGCTACCATCGTGATAAGAAATGGCATGTAGGCCATCACTGTAAAAACAAGGAACTTCATGTGCTGCTGGTCAGTGAAGGAGATGGGAACAAACTAGGGAATGAGATTTCGATGGAGAATTGAGGACAAAGTGGAAATTGAAGGCATGGAGCTATCCCTCAAATCGGTGATGGGTTTATCAGATGAACCATGAAACTCTATGGTAAGCTGGGTGGCATGAAGGTGGTAGTGCTAATTGATTGTGGAGCCACTCGCAACTTCATTTCCTTGGAACTGGTTAAGAAGCTGCAAATTCCAATGTCCAAAACAACCAGCTATGGGTTGACTGTGGGATCAAGAAAATGCCTAAAAGGAATGGGGGTTTCTAAAGGGATGGTACTTGAGGTGCAAGGGTTAACGATCATTGAAGAATTCCTAACTTTGCAGTTGAGCAGTTCCAATTTGATTTTCAGACTTAAGTGGCTATTGTTACAAGGTTTTCTAAGCACCAAACTTATATCACAAGTTGCTCCTACTCCTTCGCACAACAATCTCACTTAAGTTTGTTTAAGCAAGACTTAGTCTTCCCCACGTGATCGTCGATCAACTAACTTGTTCTCGAACATCTTATAACCTTCGCAACGTTTAACTGTCACACTCTTACAAGGTTATTGAGAAAGTACTAAACTATCAAAAGCAACAATAGAAGCATGAAAGATATACAGCAAATGCTAACCTATATTTCTTCCTTCAAAGTATATAAAGAAATGCTCTATCAATCTAATGTATAGGGAGTAAGGCTCAAATGAGCTATTTATAGGCACCTCTAGCTTAATAACAAAGTTACAATTCAGAATCCTAACTGAACTGAACTAATTGTATCACATCTTATCCTTATTAGATTATATTTCACTAACCAATATGATAACATCATCATTTAAATATGACTCTATCTGATAGAATTTAGCTACATCATAACTAACAAAATTAGAGATCACATCTATCTAGGAATAATATATTTATATTTATGAAGATCTCCACTATCTTCAGATGATCCTCTCATATAATCTTTGTCTTTTAGAGCTGATGTTTATCCTTTATAATCTTATCTACCACATCATTCAAGATCTTCTCATGATCTTTATCTATTGATGATGAATCATCCAAGCCTAAAGTCTCTCATAACACACTAGTCTGGTCCAATGCTTACCCATGTCCAATCCATTAGCTATGGTCTATTAATTTGAGCATATATACTAAATCCTTAGTTCATCAAGAAATTAGCCTTAGTCAAGTTGGTCCATATAGGGTCCGAAACTATAACAAAACTCGCACCATGCTTGATCTAACTTGCCTAGTTACCATGGAGCTTTCACATGCTACCGTTATGTGTTTGATCCAGCTAACCTTCAACCTACGACTCGTTTTCAGCTAGATATGAAGTGTCTTCATGCATTAAAGGGCTAACAAACCACTCCTACCAGATGAATTCGCTGCTCACGTCAATCTAGCTTGAAGGTAGGTGTTAACCTAATCTTCGAACACCAACAAGGTAGTATCTTTCTCTCATGTAGCTTCCATGATTGGCTTTCTTTCCATTGGATCGAGATTCAATCCTTCGATTCTTCTTATGTTGCCCATCGTTCGATAATTCAAGAGCTTCTCCACTTGATCCTTGAACTATTTTCTCACAACCAGTAGAGCTCTTTTCACTTGACTCTTATTAAGATCTGATGCATTGTCATAGTAAAATTTGAGAAAACTAATATGAAATGTAAAAGTGTACCTTCAATCTCTCAAGGAAATTCAACATATATGTCACATTCCCAACTTTACTTAACACTTCAAACGGTCCATTGTACTTAGGCACCAATCCTCAATGTACATGCTTACTCGAGATCTTTATCCAAATTTGTGAGGTAAGTCTCAACAGTATCTTATCTCATACGTCAACCTCTAATGGTCTCCTCCGTAAATCCGCTTGCTTATTCATCTGTTGAGAAACTTTTTGAAGACTATGCATCACTTCATTTAACAACTCTTGCTTCTCTATCACGAACTTTTATGTTACAGGACACTTGCCATTTGTCCTTTGTTGTGCAATGTCGAGTAAAGCGAGAGATTGTTGGCCCAAGACTATCTTAAGGGGACTCTTCTTTTAAGCAGAAAATATGTGCAAGTTATAACAAAATTATGCAACATAAAGTAAATTTAACCAATCACACTGACTTGCATTTACATAATGTCTTAAGTACTCCTCTAACAAACCATTGATCCTCTCAATTTGGCCATCCATCTGTGACTGATTTGTCGTTCAAAACTTCAAATCGTAACCCATCATATTGAAAAGGGACATACAGAATTAACCTATAAATCTGGCGCCTCAAATCATTAGGCCAAGCAATAGCCCCTTTTCCAACCCCATGTTGCCCATTAAAAAAAAAAAAAGATAGGAGCTAGCAGTTTTGTGTGGATTACAGGGCCCTTAATAACGTTACTGTGCATGATAGGTTTCCCATTCTTAATATTGAAGAACTCCTAGATGAATTATATGGAGCCAAAATTTTCACCAAACTTGGTCTTAAATCAAGCTACCATCTAATAATGATCTAGCATCAAAACTTGCATAATACAACATTTAGAACTCATGAGGGCCATTATGAATTTCTCGTCGTGCCATTCGGGCTCACCAACTCCTCAGCGAGTTTGCAAGTGCTCATGAATTCCATTTTCAAAGGGTTGCTAAAGAGTTATGTGCTGGTATTCTTCGATGATATACTCATTTACAGCTCTTCACAAGAAGAACACTTGTTGCACATTTATGAGGTACTAACAATTCTTAGAAACATAAGTTAATTGCAAATATTAAGACATGCAGTTTTTGTCAAAGCAAGTTGGAGTATTTGGGGCACATCACATCAAAAAGGGGATTGCCACTGATTTGGAGAAAGATAGGGCTATGAATGAGTGGCCAACACCACAAGACCAGAAGGCGTTGAGGGGTTTTCTGGGATTGACGAGATATTATCGCATGCTTGTTTGTAATTATGGAAAGATAGCACCACCATTAACTCAATTACCCAAAAAATATGCATTCATTTGGAGTGAGGAGACTGATAAAGTCATCTTGCAACTTAAAGATGTCGTGAAAGTATTGCCCATTTTAGCCTTGCCTAATTTCAAGGAGACATTCATAGTGGAAACTGATGCTCCCAAAGTTGGGTTGGGGGCAGTATTATCACAAAAAGGACGACCCCTCGCATTTTTCAACTAAGCGCTCACCAGGTGGGCTACGCTCAAGTTGTCCTATGAGAGGGAATTAATGGCTATAGCAATGGCAATCCAAAAGTAGAGACACTGTTTACTGGTGAGGCATTTTGTAGTAAAAACGAAATAGAGGAGCTTGCGTTATTTGCTTGAACAATGGATAGTTACACCAGAATACCAACTAACACAGCAAAAGTAGTTAAACAGAGATTTTAGGTTAATCTCTGAACCAAATCCAAGCATAAAACTTAGGATTTAATGAACAAGAGAAAGATAGTTTCTCTAAGGAAAATTTTCTGCATAAACTTTTATTAAAGGCAATGTTTTTGGTCTCCCAAAACATCTGTTAACCCTCCCTTTTATACCCTTAAAGTGGCACATGAGAGTCCTAATTCTACTTTGAAAAAGATTGATTGAAATCCTTTTCTAAAGCTAACTTATTTCTTTTTCTTGCTAGACAAGAAAACTTGCCTAACTAGAAAAATTAAAATAAAATAAAACAGAAGCAAATCCTAATGGATATATGACAACATAACCAAATCCTTATAGGTCGAGGACAACATAAACAAATCCTTATGGGTTCAATCCTTTATTAGTCCCCTCAACTTAAAAAAAAACTCGACCTGGAGTTGTTATTAGGATAAAGCTCTTCTTCTCCATGAAAATCATAGATATCAACAGCATTAGAAGTCTTTGAAATTCCCATCTCCTCACGCAGATTGATAACATAAGTATTGTCGTTGATTTTATTTAGTATCTCAGAAGGACCATATTTCTTCGGCTTCAATTTGTTGTAGGTTCCAACAGGGAATCTTTCTTTCCTTAAGAAAATCATCACT
>JAOQML010000001.1:22312326-22337242 GCA_027568935.1 Erythroxylum urbanii
TCCGGATGAGAAGGAATTCTGCTGACAAGCCATACAAGCACTACACCGACAAGAGCACCTGAGAGATGTGCAATATGGTTCACACTCTGTGTTGGATGGCCTCCACGATATGTGCCGGACAATGCAGCTGAAGCTTGAGCTGCCTCCATTACCTGCAGCAACAAGAAACATATTAAAATTTGCAGTGCTTTAAGCAAGATTCCGAAAGACACTAGATTAAGATTCTGATTTAAACTGAAATGTTCATGTTCATGTTCATGAATGAGAATGCAACAAAGGAGTCAATGGGCAATCAAAATGATCATCCATTTCCATTACTTGTATTCAGAAAGTAGTATTCTTTGCATCATTTCGAAATCCAATATTTAATAACACTTGGAGCCCATACTTCTTCTCCCTTCTAGGCATTTTTAGAAGAACATTTAAAAATGCCTAACCTTATACAGGCCTAAAAAGTTTGATTGTTCTAAATAAGAGAAGAATTTACCTTCTCTATAACAAATTGACCCAATATAAGAACTTCAAGGATCTTTCTCCAGTCCCATGTTATCTACAAGCGATAAAAAGTGGTTAAAAAGTAGACTTATTGATCTCATGCACATACTAGCTGATATACAATTGAAAGTACCTTCACAAGAACACTGATCGCAAACAATCCAAAAACTGCACCAGAGGCTCCAACAGAAATGGAATTTCTTGGTAAAACTAACCATGAAACGAGGTTTGCACCTACACCAGTAAAAATATACGAAAGCCAGAGTGCAAAATTTCCTTCCTCTTCTTCAACAAGCTTCCCTGTTAGAAAGAATGTCATGATCAATTGTCACGTTAATGAGACATCCAGAACCTTGTCCATTCTCTAATCAACTAGCATAATCAAATCCTCACCAAAGATGTACAAGAAGAAAAGATTGCTGGAAAGATGTCCCCTGAAGAAAAAGTTTCGAAGTAAGAAATAAAAATCAACGACTAATGTATGACAAAAGAATTAGCTTTTCTGTAGGTTCTATCTACCCAGTAAAAGATAATGAAGATTGACGTTTTGTCACCCTAGATAGTATGAAGATCTCACCAGTTAGCGTGGCAGAATGTCGCTGTGACAAACTGGTACCAAGCTGGCCAATTGTGATACAAATACAGAGTCTTGATGCCGCGAACCTTTACCAAACTAGTGTCAGCTTCATTATCTCAGTGAAAAACTATACCAGATTTTATCAGCAGAGAAAGGAACGTTTTCTATAACGCATGCAAGTCATCATCCGGTGAAAGCCCATTTTGTTAATTTTCCTCAGCAAACTTTGCCATGGTACAAACACAATGTCTACCATGTCGCACCCAGTTACTCGTAACTCGCGTTGCTTTAACTTAACATTAGCAAATTCTGAATGCTCTCGTGCTGCTTCCATACACAAATGTATCAAGTTTGCTCTCAAAATTCTGCTTTTGGCCAGAGGTTTCGAAATCCGAAAACCTAAACGTCCTCATGTCTCATTTTCTCTCACGTGATAAATTGTCAAGAAGAAAAAGGGAAGATATTTGAGGTAACAAATACCTGAAAAAAGTGATCAGCTACAAATATTCCAAGATTGAGAAGTATAATCCAGAATACGCCATTCACCTGCTTTTCAGGTTTCTTTCTGCTTCCAGGCTTATCAAGTTCAAGGTGATGCATGATATCTATCACAAAAGTAGAGATATAAGTCCTTTAACCTGTACTCGTATCTTTTCTCTAGACCCAATGTTCCCAAGCCTAAATTCATTAGCTAGAAAGTAAAGTAGACGTTAAAAAAAAAGGGTATTATTAACTCCCGCTAACTTGAACTAATGCAGGCACAAGTTTGTCTAGAGTGTAACTTCCTCGAAAACATAATGAGTTAAAGCCCCAAAGGCTAAAGACAGTCTCTAATGCCATTTCCTAGGATTTATAAACAAGCTGGGTACGAAGCCAACCAAAAAGTGTCTTGGTCACTTACGCACCAACTTCAAAACTTGTCCTACACCGAGTGATAAGCGTGAAAATTCACCTGAATTATTCATCCTACACAAGAGCCGCCTTTGAGCAGGTAGAGAAGGAAAGAAACAAGAAGTGAGTGGTCGGGCGGGTTTTGGGAGAGAACCAAGGAGATTAAAATTGGTGAAATGGACATGATAAGCAATAATAGGAGTTTGTGGCAAGGAACTGCGAGGTCTGAGGGTGTGTAGTTGGTGCAACGGAAGCTGCGCCATTCACTACTTTTGTTTAGGACAGAATCCCTAAGAAAAGAGGATTTTCCTGGCTAAAAGCCGAACGATGAGCGCAGGTTGGATTCAAGACCGGCAACTAGCAACTGCGGACCAGCCTTCACATTCTATTTGATAATGTGATTTGGTTTATTTGTTGTTTTTGTAGTATATTATACATATGAGTTGGATATCTAGCCCAAAGGTTAAATACAAGAAATGGGCTAACGCTTGCACCTTACGAATGGCAGGCCTACGTCAGGGCCACCAGCGACTATACATTACTAATCATTAGGCCGAACATCCTTCAGCCTGGCACAGAAAAGAACTATGCCAACGCCTATTACCTTCCGTCGTCCAATTATATATTTCGAAGAAATAATTGATAATTATCCCAGGTTAAGGTAGACTTCACCTTCTCCAATGATTCAGTGCGTAAGAATATATAAAAGTTAGTAGAAAATAAGTTTATTTATCAGCAAAAGTACTTTAGAAGTTATCAATTCATCTATAGAATATCTAAAACTAATGATCTGATCTATATTGCTGATCTTATATGACATTAAACATGGGATCTACGTAAATCATTTTTTTATTACTTTATGAATAAATAATCGAGTTGTGTCTTGTTCAATAAACTGACTCTTGTATTCTTTGATTTGGGTTGTAATCATATGATTATGGAGAATCTTTAGTATTGCTAGACCTAATCATTATTTTCAGCGTTGATTTCCACTCTTGCAAAATCGGAAAAACATAGTGTCAATAAAGTTTGGGAGCTTATGGAGGGGCCTAGATCATACCAACTATTATACTAAAATTACGTGAAAGTTTCATTACCAACTCAGTTTTAGTATTATTGTTTATCTAACCCCGTGAGCCAGCATGTGTTTGGTTGTCCATTGTATTTTGTATTTAAGTTTATGCTCCAAATGCTTTACTCTTATAAAAATATGCATTTGTCTATTTGGTCTATAATGATTCTTTGTCTATTAGAAGCTTTTATAACCTGTAGGCTTAAAAATTATTGATTACTTTGATTAATTTAACCTCATTCCACCTTCTTCTGTTTTTGTACAAATATTCTACCATTTGACCTGGACAATTATGAAATTATCACCGTTACCACTCTACAGAAAGTTTTTATGAAGAATTTAATGGTTTTGATCAACTCTATAAGTCAGTGGAGGTGCAAGGTCTATTTTATTTGCATCTTGTTAAGGTCAGCTTGGATTAGAATCTCCTATTCTATTGATAGCATAACTTCTTATAAGTTTGATCTATAAGAGATTTACAATAAGTTTATTTAGATTTTTTGAGGTGATTGTTATACCTAGATATTTAAAAAGGCAAATTATCTTAAATGAACTCTGTTAAAGCAACTATTTGCTCACCTAACATTAAGGAACTTGAAGATATTAGAATGTAGCTTTTGCTATTATTAGCAATGAGACCTAAGTATCTTCTAAAAACATTGAAAGACATAGTTAGGATTTAAATAGACTCATAGTTGGCACCATAAACTAGTATCAAGTCATCAGCAAAATAAAGGCTAAAAATCTTATGGCTCTTTATTGGCAACAACAGGGATGGTTAATTGATTGTTGATAAATTTAAACAATTATTTCTCATATAATGAATGCAATTGAAAAATAATCAAGATATGTTGGAAAACAGATTATGTAAATCAATATCATAATTAAACAATAATTTAAAGATTGTAGGGAAGAAGAAACGTGTATTAATTTAAAGTTGTTCGACAAACTTTCCTTGCCTATATCCACTTACCAAGACACTTCTAGAAATTTTTACTATGTCTCTTCTTTCAACTAGGAGAAGAGGAACCTTATTACAATAATCTTATTCTCCACGAATAAAGAGCAACTTTTCTTATAATCTTTCTCTAAGGTAAAGAGTAATCCCACTCACAAAAGAATTTACTGTCAAAAGATCTTGCTTGATCACTTTTATAACCTTAAAGGCTCACTCACTTAAAATGCTTTGAAAACCTCATGCAAGACACTAAAAAATTTCTCATGTCTAAACATATGAAACTATATATTTATCACTATTGGGGTAAAAACTAGCTGTTAGAAAAAATAACTAGTCATTGACAATGACTATTTTTTATATATTAGTTAACCACTATTACATATTGGTTGATAATAGCTGTTGGAATATTAGTTAAACAACATATTGGTGGACTAGTATAGCACATTGGTCAACCAATATATTACTTTATATTTTTACAAACTCCCAGTATATAATTTTTAATAACTTGAGCATTTATTATTCAACTACTAACCTTTATAAGTTAACCAATACACCTAAAGTCATGATTCCAACTTCTTTGAATGTTCAAATTTGTTTTTCTTGATGTAAAAATGACTTAGAAACTTCTCTAAATGTATTTTAAAGTATGTTTTAAGGATACATGGTTTTCTTTGAAATCAAAACTTTAGTTCCTCTTATTGATTGGAAAGATTCATACAATAAGTTAAAATAAATATGCGTTAATGTATAATGAGCCTTTAAAATACCAATATGATCAAGTATGAAGTGCAATAAATATTACATATTCATTTATAACATTGTTGTACGTTGTTCTTTCTTACTCTTGATTTTGTTCTTCACTTATGACCTTACTTGGTTTAACAATCATTCTTTAATTCCTTTTTCTTCTAATGACTCTGTCATCTCCATACCTTAAGCAGACAAAACTATTGGGAGGACAATCCTCTCCTTAACCTTCCATCCCTCTCCTTACTTATGAGAAACTTTGCTTCGAGATGCCTCCTTAGCCCTCCCCCTTCCAAATCCTTTTTCACACTAACCTTAACCAATGATACCTGCTCACCAACTACTACTATTACCTCTTGTTCTTCCATTCTATCTCCTTACAACACACCTATACCTTATTTTTCTTTTTTCAATCTATAAGCCTCCGTGCTATTACATCCTGCTTTAGGTTTAAAAAAAAAATTGGCCACATGTTTTAAGAGATGGATCTACTAACACTAAGCTCTCTTTCATCCCTGATTCCTTAGAGAATGGTCAAGGTATCATCTACTAATGATGTGATTTAATTTTTAAGTACAAGCATACAGTATAGCTGCAACTAGCACTAACGAGAAAGGGACAAATTCCACGAGGACTAAAATTACTACATCTTTCTATTATCCAGTATAAAAATTATGGTGATGATAATTGATCAAATTCAAAATTAAAAACATAGACTAAAATAAATCAACATAATTGATTAACTAGAACAAAGATTAAACTAAGAAATAATTAAATAAGGTAGTGGTAACTAGAAATTTAATCCCTGTAGGGTTTCTCAAGCAATCATAATTTCATTGATAAATTTATTCTATAGTTTATTGGACCATAGAAATTTCTTAATTATGCTAATATCTTTCTCAAAAATGTTAACATCCAATCCAAAGTTAAATAATTGAAATCTGTTTCTAATTAAAACTACAAGAATTGCATAATTAATTTATGAATTTCACAATTAGGTTTGACCCTAGTCTAGAAGATTTATGTCGATTTATCTCTAAGTTTACACACAACTCCTTTCAATTATGCTAGATATATTCATACAAAGGATTGTTGAATCTCAATTGCATAAAATCACACAAGATTCAATAAGTTAGCAATATTAGTTCAAAAATAACAAAGAACATACAATTGAATCTCAATGAAGCTAAAAAATATATTAAATTAAACTAAATTCAATACAAGGTCTATCTAGAGGTTCATCTAATCCAAGTACCAATAAAGGTCTGGTTCCTAATAATAGAAGAAATAATATTAAAAATAAAATAAAACTAGAAAATCAAAAGAATTACATTGAAATCCCTTATATTATTCATGAAATTCACTTTAGATAAATGGAAATCCACTTTAAAAATGTCCCCTTGCTTGTTCTTCAGCCTTTCTATCATCCTAGGCCATCAATTTGTGTTTCTCAAGCCTTCCTATTTATGTTTCCTCTCAATTTCACCTTTTATAGCTCAAAAATTAAGGTTTTGGATGGTACATAGTCTCCTACACAGGCATTTATGATGGTCGTGTTGATTAGAAATCAGAAAACTCTTTAATCTGGAATGAACACAAGCTTAAAATGTGAATATGGGCATAAGACATGCATAATTCCATATGACATGGGCATGTTTAGTGACCATGTAAGTCTTTGGAACCATGTTACCATCAATATGGGTGTGTTGATATCGACGTGGGTGTGTCCGGAGACTATGTACATTTTTAACTTCTTCATAAATTGGTCAAAATAGCTTTAAGGTACCCCAAACTTATCCCAATTAATTTCTTTTGCTCTTAGTAAGTGAGTTATAACCTAAAATCACAATAGGAAAAAGAAGAATAAACTAAACATGGGACTTAAAGTATGACTAAATTAGCACTTATCGTACTCTCCCACACTTAAACATTTGGTGGTCCTTAAGCAAATCAATTTCATTACTCTTAACTTAATAAGAAATAACTTTGGGAAAGCGTTAAACAAATTGAAGATACCCATCAAGATTCTCTATTATTCATTTAATTGCAAAGTTTATTGAATTGTCAAGCACTTTTATTTGCACCAAATTATAAATATATCCAATTCACTCTAAAATTCTTAAAATTTCAACTCAATTCATACCGTTCCACTTAATGCATAAAGTGAACATACATGAGAAAAATTATAAAAACTTCAAACATTTTTTTCATACACTTAAAAATAAAACACTAAATTTAAACAACATAGGAGCATTTAGAAGCTTATTTGAAAAGTCATGCGGCCTTTTAATGCAAAAATAAACATATTATCATGAATACTCCCAATCACTCAACTAAGTCACTATCTCTAATGGCTACTAGCACCACTCTTTAATTTAATCTTTTTGTTGGTATAAAACTGGCAAAATGAAATTATTTATGATCATTATTTATATGCTACTATTATCTTTATCATTATCTTTTTTAATATATGGAGTTAAATTGTTTAAAAATAATTCACATTTAACTTAATTTATGTGCAAACTATACATATAGTACCATAATGCAAATCAAGCATCCATTCTCAAAATTAATGAACTAAATTGAAATCAACTTAATCATCAAAACTCACAACTATTTGCCTAAACAACTCAAATCACAACCACAACCAAACTCATAATGAATAATCTTGATCAACATCTTCTTTAAAAAATTTATTGAACTATTAACAAAATTAACAAGCTTGAATGCTAAATCCCTTCCCAATACTTAAGTTATACATTGTCCTTAATAGACAAAACATGTAGAATAATGAAAAATATGAAAAATAATAGTAGGAGGTAAGGATAACTGGCAATCCCCTAATAGTAAAACATTTACAACCTTATCCAATGATGTTAACATCTATCTAGTATTGTCTTCTCTTCTCTAACGCAAGGGGTAACATAGCCTTTATAACCTATAAAACTTTATCAAAACTTAAGTAACAAAATTAAGATCATAAAATTAAGATTATAAAATAATTAAAATACTAATGAAAATCCTATAAGCTACTCAAACAAAATAACAACACCTAATTGTTTATGTTATCTCTCAATTAGAACTTTATGAGTCTTTTAATTGGACTTCTTACCAAGTCCTTCTTCCACCTTGATTTATAATCAGTAGCTTGCTTTTACCCATTTTCCCATATAAAGGTTCACTAGCCTGTAAATAGGCCATATACTGTAAGATAATAAGGAAGAAAGTATCAAATTAATAAAACCAAGTAAATCCACTAATGCCCTTTTTAGTAACAAACTATAAATATAACAAGGAATAATAAACCCTCTGGATCTTTAATTAACTCTAATATTTTGTTTTGTGTGAAGTAAGAACCCTTCGTACTTAAGAAGACTCTTGTAATTCATCAATAGCGTCTTTATTTGGCTCATTCTTTTCATATTTCTCTGTTTCCTCTTCCTTCTCTTTTTAACATTAGCTTCCTCTTTTTTAAAACCTCTAGCTTCTCTCCACTCCATAAAGTTACTGTATATGCATGTTCCCTCAAATCTAGTTCAATGTATCTATATAGAACACCTAGTTCTTTAGTTTTATAGAGGCATTCCTCAATTGAAGTAATAAATTTTAAGGGCAACCTTAAGATATTAATACTCCTCTTTTTACTGTTGTTGTATAAATCTAAACGAAGCATAATTGTTCCATGCAAAGTTGTAATAACTGCTCCACTCTAGTTTATAAATACTATTATATGGAGTATCTTGAGGCTTATTCTCCACGTTAATTGGATGCTCCCATATATAATATGGTACTTGACATTCATGACTATGATAGTTACCCAAAAAATGTCATAGCATGTCATGGATATTAGTTGAGTCTCTAGATACATATCACTGTGCCTCTCATTTTAAGCTTTATGAGCATTATATATCCAGTCATAAGGTACCGAAATTCTTTTGTAAATAATACATATATATATATATATAAAGATGTATAGGAAACATGTATATTATAAGAATATAAAATAATGGATTCACAGTTGAATAATTAAGTTGGTCGCTTAATTATGGTTTAGATTGTAGTGCTGCGATTTATCTCCGTGTAAGTAAAAGAGTTTACTTTAAGGGAATGATGAATTTCATATCATGATAGTAGTTGACTATCGATAATGGCACTATTAAATGAATCTAGAATCAATTATGTTTATAAAGGATAAAGTGGACCGTTACTTTATTCTTAAAACATACAACTTAAGCATACGTTTATTATGGACCACAATCTTAATAAGTGGTGAACTCATATGTGTTTCATCATAATTCTTCATATGATTGGAATGGATTTTTACAAAGTATTAATCTAGTGTCTGCATGTTGGAATTATTAATTGAAACATGCATCAAGGAACATTTTCTCAAATAAAGAGTTTATAGTAATATCATCACTTCTAGATGTTTTATAGAGATTGGTATTTAAACTGGCATCAGTAGTTTGATGGACTGGCTACCTATCAAGTCTTGACACCAAGATGAGATCTTGTGTGTTAATCACCATATAGAGTAAAACAAGAGATCTAGAAGGAAAAACTAACATAAGGGCAAAACGGTAATTTTACCCTTTATTGTACGGATGGCTATAATATAGTTCATATTAGAGATTGCAATTGGACATATTGAAACATGTGTTCTCATAATATTTAGTAATTCAAGAGTTCAACTAATTGTCTTTAGCATAATGACATTTAGTTAATAAGCTAGAATTAATTCTAATGAGATTAAATTAATTAATGGAAGGTTATCAAGTTAAGTAAGAAATATAAATGAAAGTTTTAAAGCCTATAATTGAATGTTGGGCTTGTACTAATTAATGGTAAATTAGAAGCCTAAATGAACATTTAAAAATGGGCTAGGCTTTGGTTTAATTCGATTAATTAAATTAAAACAAAGTTATTAAAGATAAATGGAGATGGAATTTCAGTTTTAATAGGTAAATATGCAGCTGCACATTTAACATTAGTTTGCTACATTTAAGATGTTTTTTAAAATGCTTTACATCATTAAATGAAGTAATAACCTTATCATTAAATGGTTTAATGGTGGTGTTTTAATGATAGCATGTAACTTATTAGCATTCATTGGATTAAAGAAGAAAGAGGTATATTTGATGGACCATCTTTCTTCTTTCATAATCAAAAACTGAAATTGGTATGTCATATTTAGGTTAGTAGTCTTGTCATATAGCCATCTTAAAGACAAATGAGAAGAGTCTCATTTATTGGCTTCTTTATGATTGATTAAAAAAGAAATGATGCATTTGATGCAAATTTTCTTCTTTCCTTTGAGATTAACCGAAATTGAGAGGTGTAAGAAAGGATTCTTGCATTGTTTTGACTCTCTCTCTCCTATCTTGCATGGTGAGTTAAAAATTGCATGAGAGTGCCTCATTTTTTGGCTACTTTCTTCTAAGAAAAATCTCCTCCAAAGTTTTCTTCTCCTTTCCCACTAAAGGATCTTGTTAACCAAGTTGTCCAAGAAGAATAAGTAGTATATTAGATTGGTTGAGGATACAATATCAAGAAGAGGATAAAATAAGGTAAAGAGGATACATCACCTAGGAGATGATACATTGCCAAGGATAGGGTAGCGCAGAGAGGAGTTAAAGATGTAGCGAAGGAGTCGGTAATATTTTCCATCTTTTGATTATGCAAATGTTTTTCCTTATACCGTATCATATGTAGCTATGCATGTTGATTTGGATATATTGCTTCCACTGAAATTTTGATTTCTAAAAAGTTTTAAAATCTACTGTTTCTTCCAAATCGATGCATGTTTTATTTTCCGATCCAACAGTTACAATTATCCTAAATTACTACCTACTGATTTAAGTTAAAACTCTCCAAGGTAAATTTTCCTAGCTATTCTTCGAGATGAAATTTACCGTTAATTTGTTTCCTAGAAAATAAATAAAAAATAAAATCAATTATTTAGTTTATAAAATATTAAGCTACAGATTTAGTACTAACATTTTATAATAATCTAATGATAATGATAATAGGTGATATTAACTATTCTAGATTTTATAAATTTGTAAACTTACATGAGTAGTTAGGGTATTTGATGTTATGGCACTTGGTGGATCTCTAATTAAGGTAAAAGAAATGAGTAACAAACTGGGAATTACTCTAGTATTTTCCAAATGTGCAAAAATAGCTGAAATTTGTTTCATTTCCGTGACTTGCTTCTCAATAGCTACATCTTGAGCTTTAATCTTTTCATTTTAAGTTTGAATCTTTTCATTTTTTGTTTTTATTATTTCAGTTTGCAACTTCATCACCTAAATCACTTGCCATGTTTCTTTGCAGTCTCAGTTTCAGTTAAAATTCACTTGTTCCTCGGGACTCAGATGTTATCCTTTTAACACCTAAACCACGTGAATAGCTTGACTTTCTATATAGGACAAGACCGAAATGATCAACTAGTGGAAGAGGTACATATGGAATCTTTTCTTTATTTTTCTCTCCCTCTTTTTCAAGTTTATTGTGCATACTTAGACAGAATTTGAAAATTTAGTAAATTAATTTTAAAAATTTCAAAAAAACCTAATTTGACTATAACTTCCATACCATTATTTCTCCCCCATTTAGAGCAAACAAAGTTCTATTTGGCTTTTGTCGTGATATTTCCAAACTTTAACAACATCGGGCCACTCATCAGAATCTTTATCTTTCTAAAAAGAAAAATATAAAAAGAAAAGACAAATAAAATTAATGATTAATTGGAACTTGATTTTTTTAAGAAAAATATAATTTTATTTTAAGTAAATAAAATTTTACTTTACCATCCCATATGCAATTTGCACAATCAACTTTGTACTAGGAACTGATTTCATCTCTTATGTTTCCCTATTACTTGTGTTTCTTTGGCTTTGCTCCTATACATTGATGAAAAATTATTTTTAATAAAAGAAAAAAACTAACAAAATAAGTTACAGTACTTAAATTTTAAAATTACCTCAAATTTTAGTCTCCCATTTATTTTCAATCAACCATTGCCAGCCTCCTTCCTCCACATCCTTTGGGCAATCTTTGCTCTTGAGATAGCTTTTGTGTAAATGATAATGTCGATTTTTGTATTGCATAAGCTTGTTGCATCTCATAAGATTGCACTTGATTTGAGAAATTGAATTTATCCTAAAATTCATATAAAAATATAGTTAGGAAAATTAATAAACAAACTCAATGTAACGACAAAATTAAACTTTATTGCAATTAAAAAAGTGTCATACCTTTAAAAATAACCACATTGGCTTCTTATCATCCTTAGAAATCTCTTTCCAACTAGAGAGATGAAGTGGTGCAAGTTGTCGAATGCATTTAGTAATTCCGACTTGAAAAGCTAGCATGCTTACTGCATACCTTATAGTACGGAGGAGGAAATTGAACATTAATTTGTTTTTCTTCAGTTTTCTTATTGGCAAGTCTAGCATTGATTGTTGGTCCTTGTTCACATTTTTTAGAATTTACATTTCCTATTTAAAAAATAAAAATTAATAGACATATAAAATATTATATTAAAAATTAAATGTACAATCATATAATTTTGAAGATCACGTTACTAGTGCTAATAACTTGTCCTTCTAGGCTAGGTGCATTATTTGAAATTCCAACTATAGCATCGAACTGTTTATTAAAAGCCTCTATAGCTTCTGACTCCTCTATCATACTAGGTTCATTTTGTTCATCATCCATATTTAATAAAGATCTATCATTGTTAATCATCTTATAGTTTCGCATATAATTACCAATTTTAACCATCTTGCACTTTTAAAAATAAATATTTATTAGGAGCAAGCAACATAAGCAACTAAAACAAATTATAAGAAAAAATTCATAAAGTCAGCGAGCAGAAAAAAATCAAGAGATCCTTGTTTTGAGGTTGTCAAGGACAATAATAAGATTGTTTCAAAAAGGTTTGTTTTTTATGCAACTAGCATTAAGAAACTTAGAGATAAGCAAACTAAAAATTATTATAGCGCCACCGAGAATATAATCAAACATCCTATGTGATTTGAGGTGTTAACAACATTCATCTGTAGTAGATTGATGGCCGAAACTCAACTTAATGCAGATAATTCTGATACAGTCTATATGGTGAAACACGCTTTGGACTTCAAAAGGAGGATGGATCCACCTCTCTCTCAGCAGCATAGAGGAAATATAACTTTTGAGCCAGTGGTAGCTGAAACTCATATTGACACTGAAGACTAATATTTTTATGGTTACATTAACTGGTATGATAGAAGATAGAAAGAAGAGTTAAGTGGCGTAACGCATGGTGGGTGGTGGAGCTCAAAAGAGAAGTGGTGACGAAGGGATATTTAAGTATGTCAAGTTTATGTCATTTAACAAAGTTTACCGATGGGGAATCGATGGTTAGAGAAAGAGTAGTCCCATGTGTTGTGAAATTAAGGTTAATCTCCACCAATAATAACAAATTCACCTTGAGCACTATTGCCTAGGTAAATAGATTGTTAACGATTGTACTGAAAAATCACACCCAGTAAATTCTCAGGAAAGATTGGAGGGGTGGTCACAAATGGTCTCACTTAAAACCCAACCTCCTTGATAAAATTTTCCTAGACATGTCATTTAATAGCACAATAATTCACTATAACTATACCCGATAATAGTTATTAAATAGATAAATAAAGAACATCATATTGTAATGAGGTTAAGCTAATTATGCCTACTTCCTCGGACACTACTAAATTGATATTTCACTATTTTCAGGAAATAATACAATTGAAATACTACAAAAGGAGAGAAAGAATTTTTGTCTTATAAAAGACAATTTTGGGTGTTTAAGATAGGTGAAGGAGTCTTCTTTTTATAACTTAAGAAGACTCCTCCATCTTTATAATTCTTCAATATGAGAATATGTCATAATGTTAACAATTCTCCACTTTGACATATTTCACATCTTCAAATCTCTCACAAAACTTATCTTTTGTAGTGTATTCAAATGCGCTTCAAAGTGGCCATGTTCAATTTTTAGTAATATTGGTTAAGTCCAAACAATGTTGGAACTTGACCGCAGTCATTACCTTTGTCAACATATCAGTAAGATTTTCAGTTATCTTAATCTTCTGGATTACCACTCCACCTTCTTCCAAAACCTCTCGTACAAAGTGACAACAGACATCGATATAACTCGTCCTTGCATGGTAAACATGGTTCTTTGCTAAACAGAGAGCACTCTGACTATCACATTGCAATTTGATGTGCTTCTGTTAAACCCCTAACTCACTAAGCCATTCTTGAAGCCAAATTGCCTCCTTCACAGCTTTTGTAGCTGCCATATACTCTGCCTCTGTAGTCTACAAAGCAACTGTTGACTGTAAGGTAGACCTCCAACTGGCTGGTGTCTTTACAAAAGTAAACACATAGTCAGTAATTGATCGACGTTTATCTAAATCATCGGTATTGTCAGATTCACAATATCCAACTACATATTGACCATCTTGCTTATCCCATTGAATTACCAAACCAACATCTACAGTGCTCAGAATGTACCGTAAAATCCATTTCACAACTTGCTAATGTTCCTTTCCAGGATCATGTATATACCTACTCACAACCCCAATTTCCAGTGAAATGTTAGGCCTTTTACACATAATATCATACATCAAGCTACCAACCACATTTGCATATGGTACTTTAGTCATGAACTCTCATTCTGCATGTTTCTTTGGAGATAAAGATGCACTGAGCTTTATATGAGGAGCGAGTGGAGTACTAACAGGTTTTGACTTTTCATTCATGCCAAAATGTTATAGTATCTTTTTCAAATATTACTTTTGAGTCAAACACAGTCTCCCTCACTTTCTGTCTCTACTTATATCCATACCGAGAATTTTCTTGGCTTCACCTAGATCCTTCATTTTAAACTCCTGATTCAACTGAATCTTCAATCTCTCAATTTCTCTTTGATTCTTTGAAGCTATCATCATATCATCAACATACAGGAGAAGACAGATGTAGGATCCATCTTGTAGCTTATGAAAATACACACAGTGATTGTATTTGATTCTTGTGTACTTTTTCTCCATCATAAACTTGACAAATTGCTTGTACCAATGTATTGGAGATTGCTTCAATCCGTATAATGATTTTCAAGCTTGCACAACATATTCTCTTTTCTAGCAACTTTAAAACCTTCGAGCTGAGTCATATAGATTTCCTCCTCTGAGTATCCATGTAAAAACGTAGTTTTTACATCCAATTGAACTAATTCCATATCAAACTGTGCTACCAAAGCTAACAAAATTCAAATGGAGGAATGTTTTACAACTGGAGGGAAAAATTCATTATAATAAATTCCCTCCGTCTGAGCATAGCCTTTGGCCACCAGCCATGCTTTGTAGTGAACATTATCCTTATCAGGAAACCCATCTTTCTTTGCATATACCCATTTGCATCCAATTGCTTTCTTTCCCTTTTGGAGACTAGCTAGCTTCTACATCTGATTCTTATGAAGGGAATGTATTTCTTCATTAATGGTTATCGTCCACTTATCTTCTTATGAACTCTGTACTGCTTCCTTATAAGTGGTAGGAATGTCATCAATTTCAATTGGAGATGCATAAGCCACTATATTAACATAACAAGCAGGTTTTTGAATGTTCCTTTTTGGCTTTCACAATGCAATTGGTAATTATTGCTGTGGAGGTTCTTGGGTTGGAGCCTCTTCTTCATCCGACTCTTCTTCTATTACAAGAGTTTCTACATCTACTTCATCATTTGCTGGGGTAACAATTATACCTTCAAACTCCACCTATTTTGGAATGCCATCTATCTACTTAACATTTTCAGTTGTCACCTTTCTTAACATGGTAGATTCGTCAAAGGTAACATCCCTACTGAAAATTATTTTCTTTGACTGTGGGCACCAAAGACGATATCTTTTCACACCAGAGGTGATCCCTATAAAAAATGCTTTCTTTGCATATGGATCCAACTTTGACTCCTTAACATGATAATATGCAATAGAACCAAACATATGTAAGGAATCATAAACTCTAGAAGAAGGTGTTTTACCACCAATAGTAGTTGATGGAAAGAGATTGATGAGATGGCATGTAACAGTCTCAGCCCAATATTCTTTGACCAACCCCAACATTAGACAGCATACACCGAACTTTCTCCAACAATGTCTGGTTTATACGTTCTGCCACCTTATTTTGTTGTGGTGTATTCCTGACTATACAATACCTTCATCTTTGTAGACTTTTAGAAATGAATCACTTCTATACTCCCCATCATTATCTGTACAGAGACGTTTGATGCTTCTGCCTGTTTGAGTTTCCACCATCTTCTTCCATTTGACGAAAACTCCCAACACTTTATCCTTAGCCTTTATAGTATACACCCATACTCTTCGGGAAAAATCATCAACAAAGGTCACATAATAGTGTTTTCCTCCCAAAGAAGTTGTTTTGGAAGGTCCCCACACATCGAAGTGAACATAATCCAAAATACCCTTTTTATCATAGATTGCAGTGCTGAATTTCACTCTTATCTACTTCGCTTTGATACAATGTTCATAAAAGTCTAATTTGTAGGCCCGAACTCCTTTCAATGATCCTTGATTTACTAATATCTTCAAAGATTTTTCACCTGCATATCTCAAGCGCTTATGTCACAACTTAGCTACTTCTAGCTCTTAATCATCATTTGAAGCTACTGTTGTTGTTCGAATAACTACATTACTTTGGTAATAATACAGGTTATTGTTTCTTCAAATTCCTTTCATTACCATAAAAGCATAAGAGATGACTTTCATTACTCCATTTGTTGCATTTATAGTGTAGCCCTTTGATTTTAGGACTCCCACAGAAATGAGATTCTTTGTCAAACTTGGCACGTTCTTACATCTGTCAGAGTCCTGGTTGTTCCACCATAATTCTTTAAGCAAATTAAACCAATCCCATTTGTTGCGCAAGAATTGTCATTTGCTGTGTAAACAACTCCATCTTCTAGTTCTCTAAAATCAGAGAACCAATCCTGATTGGGAGATATATGATGGTTATAGCCTGAATCGAGCAGCCATGGACTAGAAGGGCTTATTGAAGATGTAACAACCAATGAAAGATCTGAGTTTGTATCTTCACACTCAGTAACATTTGAATTTGCAACAAACTTTCCCTTATCATGTTTGTTTTTATTCTTCAGCTTTGGACAATCCTTTTTCCAGTTCCTTTTTTCTCAACGAAAGGTACATTCATCTTTGCTCAATTTGAGACTTAACTTCAATCTCCCTTTCTTCCCTTTCATCTGGCTCTACAAACAACCTCTAAATACCAAAGCTTCTACTACTCCACTTGTATGTTCTTCCTTTGTCTTACTTCTCAATTCATGACTGTACAAAGCAACTGTAACTTTACTAAGAGACACATCAACCTTCCATGAAGTAGAGTAATTTCAAGAAACTCAAACTCCTTAGGAAGGGATCCCAACAACATCAAATCCAGATCTTTATCTTTAAATGTCACATCCAAATTCATTAAATTAGTAACTAACTAATTAAAACTAGTGATGTGATCATTTATAGTGGTACCTGGAACATAAAAGAAATGAAATAGTCTCTTCTTCATATGAAGCTTATTCTAACTGCTTTTCTTCAGGAATTTCTCTTCCAACGCGTTCCATAATTTAGATGTAGAAGTTTCTTTCAAAAAAATACTTTTTCTCTCTGGAAAGACACAATCGAATTGTAACACAAGCCAAACGATTTATAGTCTTCCAATCTTTATCCTCAACATCATCTGGTTTCTTTTTTTCAATGACGATGTCAAGACCTTGCTGAAAATGAACATCTTGAACCTCACTTTGCCACATGTAGAAATGATCAATACCATTAAAAATCTCCACTGCAAATCTTGCAGTTGTTCTAGTAGTCCTTGTTAGAATAGACGAGCTAGAAGTTGTCAATGTGGTTGGTGCAGTCATATCTTTGATTTTTGTCATCTCTGCTACAATTTCTATTCAATAGCTGTTAATGTGGAATGACAATAGCCCAAGGAAAAATCTTTTATGATGTGGAAGATCAGACTATGCTGCAACCATAGAGCGTACAAAGAAAAAACCCTTGGCTCTGATGCCAATTGTTGTGAAACTCGGGCTAATCTCCACCAATAATAACAAATTCACCTTGAGCACTATTGTCTAGTTGAATAAACTGTTAACGATTGTACTGAAAAATCACACCAAGTAAATTCCCAAGAAAGAATGGAGGGGTCATAAACGGTCCCACTTAAAACTCAACCTCTTAGATAGAATTTTCCTAGACATGTAATTTAATAGCAGAATAATTTGTAATGCTGGACTCTTTGAGCCTTTCTTGTATTGGTCTATACTTGGAGATACTATTGTATATTTACATATACATGGTTATATATGAGTTCAAAAATGTATCTGAATCCTTTGGGTATTTATGTCAGTGATATATAATGCTATATGCCCTTACATGAACTTAGAGTTCATCGGTATGCGAAATTTTGGAGATTTCTGACATATAAGCTTCTAAGTATGTAAAACGATTCTATTGGATGGATATTGCCATGGTGGCTGAGTTAAACGTGTTCTAATACCTTATAGGTGATTAGACATGATTTACAAACTTATTGGACACTTGGAAAGCTTAATTTGAAAAGTTGATGTACATAAGGGCTTATATGCAAATTATTAAAAGTTAAGGGACCTTAATGTAATTTTTCAATTCTTGGAGGACCAATATGTAATTTTATAAAGTTAAGGGGCTTAATTATAATTTGCAAAAGTCCGAGGACAACAATGGAAATAAAAGTTTTAGTCATTCTCAAAGTTTGGGCTTAATTGCCAATTTATGAAAAGTTTGGAGGGTAAAATGGTAATTTCACGTAAACTAAGGGCAAAAAGGTAAATTCACCATATTTGGTCAAAGAAGAGTCAAATTCTAGACCCTTCTTTAACTTATGGCCATGTAACCCCTTTATTTGGCATTAAACCACTTTGTTTTAGTTAAAAGAAAGGAGAAGAAAGGAGAAGAGAGGAGGAAAAGAGGAAGTTTCGGATTCACCAAGTGTTTGATTCTTCAACCCAAACCAAAGTGTTCTAAGTTAATTTGGGGTCAAGGAACTCAAATCTATCATTATATTTGAGAAATTCTCAAAGAATTGGAAGATATCAATAAAGGAAATTTAGGTAAATTTTGTCTCATCTCCCTCGACATTATAATTTTGAGTTTGGTGTTAAGATATGTTGTTCTCCATGCTTGAATATGCATGAGACATGGTTTAGATGAATGAAATGAGTCTTAGAGAAGCTTCTTTAAGCCAAAACTAAAATGGTCTCTTTTTAGTGAAAGTTGGTGAAATTTTGAATATCTTTTGAAATTGATGGTTTAAATGAATTCTATGAAGTTAATTGTATATATATAATGTGAATTGATGATGAAAAATGAGGAAGAAATACATTAGAAGGAGGCTTTCAAGTTTATGCCTTTAGGTGTTTGATAAAATACCGAAGTGCACTTGGCTTAGGATTTAAGGATTTTGATGGTGTGCATTAGAAAGAGGCTTTCGTGTTTACTTATAATAAACTTGAATTGTTACTTAGATTGATGAGTGTTGGCCTAATGTGATTGGATAAAAATGTACTAAATTATGCTTTAAAATGTGCAAGTATTGGATCAAGGCATTACATACCTTGGAAAATGCAAAAGAAAGCTTATGTGAATAATAAAAGTTGAGTTTTGGGATTTCATTTTGGGATTTTCAAAATACAGTTGTTGTGCTGCCGAAATATTTTAAAGATATCCAGTTAGCCTTGCATAGTTGGGTTAAGGGTATCGAGAGTATCCTTAGCCCGAGTATGCGGTGGTTGTCATATGCCCGATGTGGTTCTGGGTCGTGACACAACAAACCATGCTCCATTAATATAAGAACAGAATCTCCATTAGTAGTCAAATTATCCAAGTGATTAGGTTGGTTTTTTATTACCATAGGGACTAAAATTATCATATCATTATTTGGTTTATTAAGCCCAATTAACTCAAAACATTATTTTACTTAGAAAGTATCCTCCCAATTGATTTCTAATTCTTCCCAATATGTTAACTAAATTCCTTCATTAATAAGTGACCAACACCTCTTCTGGATAACGTTCCTCATATTCATTCAGTCTCATTAGTGGAATAGATTCAAGAACAATATCAACAACATCACAAACTTAAACGTAGCTTACCCTTTCATAATTATTGTTAGTGCATTAAAAAATAATAAAACTAGATGAGTTAAGTTAAATTATCATTGCTATAAATGATAAGTTTAGATATGGGAAAGAAATCAGGGCTATGGATAGTAGAATTGGAGTATCAACTGGGCATTTAACTAACCCGGAGAGCCTGAGTGAACTAGCAGGAAGTGGGAAAGCAAGCTAATAGTAGAGCATGAGGAAGAGAGTTGGCAACCAAACAAAGAATAATGAAAAATAAATCTAAAGTACAATAGCATATTTGAAGCGACCAACAAAGAATGAACATGCAAACAACCAAGAGAGCCTGAGTGAGTAAACAAGAAGTGGAGAAATAGCCAAGATGAGAGAACGAGGAAAAGAGCTAGCATACAAACATAAAACACACCAAAGAAAAGTCAGTAGCTAAATGAAAGAAAACACAATAAGAAGGCCTCAACCTAGAAAAGGATTCGAGTAATAACTCGAGGATATGTAGCCTGGTATGTTATCCTATAACAAAAAGAAACTGTAGCAATAACGAAATAGGAAAAATGTTTAAGGAAGTTAAGTGAACGATGATTTCATTGATGCAGGGAAAAACACTAATAAGCCTATCTTTTTATAGTTGAAGTAGGCCTATCAGTTACAAAAATCAAGCAGTATCAATATGTCTGTAGATTTTCTAACAAACTTTTAAACAAACATCTAATATGCATCTTATTTAATAGCTAGGTCTGAAGATAATCTACTCCAAAATACTCTTTAACTAAATTTCAAAAACACAATCAATCTTAACAAACATTGATACTAAAAATATTATGAATTATCTAACAATTCCCCCTTTAATTCAGAGGTTGTACACCCATCATAAATCGAAAGTTCTTGAACTTATTCTCTTACAAAGCTTTTATAAGAATATCTGCATGTTCCTCATTAGTGTTGATGGAGACTAACTCTACTTCTCCTTTTGCAACCAATTAAACTTGGTCTCAATATGTTTTGTTCTCCCTTACTAAATAGGATTTTCAGATATTGAACTTGTTGGCTTATTGCCATAAAACACTCTAGTCGAATATTTTTGCTCCAAGTTTAAATCCTTTAAGATCATTCTTAGCCAAACTACTTGACAATCAGTAGGTACAGCTACTATGCACTCCACTTCTGTGCTTGAAAGAGCAGTATTTTGTTACTTCTTTGATTACTAAGAAATTGCATCCGTACCAAGGCTAATAATATAACTGTTGTACTCTTCCTATCTTCTGCACATGCAGCCCAATCACTATCAGTAAATGTAGTAAGATTTATAAGATTACCTCTTAAATACCAGATTCCATAATGTGAAGTCCCTTGCATATATCGAAGAATCCTCTTGTCTGCTCCAAAATGTAACTTACTTAGATTATACATAAATCTTGAACTAAGACTGACACTATAAACAATATCTGATCTTATATTTGTGAGATACATAAGCCTTCCAATAATACTTCTGAAATGTTTTTCATTCACCCTTTTAGCACCATCATCAAGGCGTAGCTTCTCATTCACATTCAATGGTGTTTTTGCAGCCTTGCAATTTTCCATGCCAACTCTTTTCAACAAGTCACCTGCATACTTCTTTTGAAAGATAAATATACCATTTGAATCCTATAGCACTTTAATATTCAGAAAATAATGCAATAACCCTAAGTCAGACATTTCAAAAGACTGCATCATTGATTGTTTAAATTCTTGCATCATATGAGCTGAGTTCCTAGTATAGATTATATCATCAACATACAATCAGAAAATCAACATTATATTTCTTCACATAAAGAGTTAGCTCACTTGCACTTTTTTCAAAATTATGTTGTGAAAAATAAGAATCAATCTTGTTGTACCATGCCTTTGGCTCTTCCTTCAAACCATATAAGGCTTTATGTAGCTTGTACACTTTCTGTTCAGCTCCCTTGATAGTAAAACGTTGTGGTTGTTCTAGATATACAACTTCCAAAAGATCACCATTAAGGAATGCAGACTTGATGTCTAATTGATGAATCTTCCATCCATTGTGAGCAGCTAAGGCCAAAACTATTCTCACAGTATCAAAACGAACAACTGGCGCAAAAGTTTTGGTAAAGTAGCCTTTAGCTACTAGTCAGGGCTTTGTTTCGTTGCAAGGATCTGTCAGAGTTGAATTTGGATTTATAAATCCATTTAAGACCAATTGTTTCCTTCCCTTTTGGCAAATCCACCAAACTCCATGTCATTTTCTTCTCAATAGCTGCAATTTCTTCTCCCATGGCTTGCACCATTCTCTCCTTCTAGCTGCATCTTCAAAATATGTAGGTTCAATTGCAACATAAGCTTCCTCTCTTGAAGCATAAAATTTCAGCAAGACTTTTAGTTTTTTGTAACGCAGAATCGTCATCATAAGCTGCATTTTCTTCTTCAAATTCCCATATCCAAGCTTTGATTTCATTAAAAATAGCATCACGGCTAACATTGAGCTTGTTAGTTACAGGATTAAACAATCTATAACCTTTGGTTTCATCACTATACCCAAGAAATATGAATTTAACACTTTTTTCATCAAGTTTCCTTCTTAATTTAGCTGGTATAAAAGCATAAACAATGTAACCAAATGTTCATAAATGACTTACATTTGGTCTTGTACTATACCAGGCTTCATATGACGTCATACCTTGAACTGCTCGAATTGGTGATCTATTGCTCAAGTATACTGCAGAAGCTATAGCTTCAACCAAAAAAATTTTTAGGTAGTCTTTTCTCATTCAATATACACCTTGTTGCTTCAACAGTAGTTCTATTCTTGCACTCCGCCACCCTATTTTGTTATGTTGTATAGCTAGCTATTTTTTGTTGTCAAATACTATGAAAGTTTTAGAAATTTTTGAATTTAGTAGATAAAAATTTGCCACCGCGATTAGTTTAAAGTGTTATAAGATAATATCCACTCTCTTTTTCAATTATAGCTTTAAAATACTTAAAGTTTTCAAAAAATTCAAATTTCACCTTCAAGAAATACACCCATGCTAGCTTTGGAAAATCATCTACAAAGATCAAGAAATACTTGCTTCCATTTAAGGAAGAAATCTACATAGGCCCGTATACGTCAACATAAACTAACATTAATAGTTTCGTAGCCCTCTTTGCTTTACCCGTACGAAATTTATCTCGATGATGTTTTCCATAAACACACGCTTCACATAACTTCCTATCACCTTCAAAATAGGATAACCAGAAACCCTCTTCCTTTTATGCAACAAATCCAAGCTACCAATCATTAGATGATACAAAGAAGGCATTGACACTTAATCTTGATAAACAAATCAAAAAACATCTTGTTTTAAGTAATTTTAACTGAGTACACCAAATTCATGTTTCTTTTATCAAAAATTTTGCATTCGTCATTTTCAAATACCACATAATATCAGCTTCTCATTAATTAACCCAAACTAAGTTTTGAGCCAAACCAGTAGCATATATAACATTATGAAAAAGTTTCCTCTCAGAATTTGAAATTACAACAACAATCCCCATATCACATACCTGAATATAGTTGTTGTCACCCATCCTAACTTATGTTTTTATGGATTTATCAAAATCAATAAAAAAAATCCTTATTACTAGTCATATGATTGCTACATCTGCCGTCAAGATACCAAACATCCTGTATGGTATTAGCAGGAGTACCAAAAGAACTAAGAAATAAATTCTCCTCTCCATTCTTTTCTACATGGAAGTTTGCTTGATCATTAGTCTTTTTGTAACAATTCTTCTCAATATGGCCATATTTCTTACAATAATGGCACTAAGTAGCTATTCCTGCACCTGAATCATCTTTGTACCAACAATCCTTATCTTCATGGTTAGTCCTTCCACAATATGAGCAAGAAAAGTACCTCCATGATTAGTCTCATGTTGTTGGTTTTTGTTGTGATGTCATCCTAGACGTCAACCATGGTTTCGTCCATGACCACACCCTCTACCATATGTTGATCTTCCTCGGCCATGATTAGAAAGACCAGGTGCTCCATCATCTTGCATTTTTTGTTTATTAGTCTCCAATTTGAATGCTTATTGTTGGAGTTTCTATTGGCCTATTCAATCTTTGCTCATGTGCTTCAAGTGAACCCATTAATTCATGAAAGGTATAACTCAACAAATCCTCTGACTCTTCAATATGGCTGAAGGAAAGAGCTTTGGCATCTTTCTTCTGTTGTTCCTTCAACTCATTTCGTTATGTTGCTGTCAACCTTATGCCTTCATCTTCTTCAGGAGCTTCATATCCATTCTCTAGTAAGTCCCATAAATCGTGATAGATGGAATTGTCTTCATCCTAATGCACTAAAACTGGTAGTTTAAACCTATAAATATAAGCAGATTTTATGTAAAACTTGCTGCTGAAATTGTAGCCATTATGTAGCTTTGATACCACAAATGTTGTCCTGTAACACAAGGAAACTACAGCAATAGCAAAATAGGAAAAACATTTATGGAAGTTAAGTGAACGATGATTTCATTGATACAGAGAAAGACACTAACAAGCCTGTCTTTTTATAGTTAAAGTAGGTTTATCAATTACAAAAATCAAGCAGTATCAATATCTCTGTAGATTTCCTAACACACATGTAAACAAACATCTGATATGCATCTTATTTAACAGCTAAATCTAAAGATAATCTAATCCAAAATACACTCTAACTAAATTTCAAAAACACAGTCAATCTCAACAAACATTGATACTAAAAATATTCTGAATTATCTAACATGGTAAAGCAACAAGTCATGCTCAGGAAGCAAAATGCAAGCTGAGGAGCACAAACGAAGAAGAACGCTTTGTCTTCATAACTTACAAAGACCATAAAAATTAGTTTTAGTTTTTTATTTACATTTTATAATTTTATTTTATTATAACAAAAAATTATAT